>JAUEPU010000108.1:0-177955 GCA_030435615.1 Armillaria luteobubalina
TACCTTCCGCTAGCTTCGCTGCGGACACCAAGAAAAAGCCGTTGTATGATGTGTCTGGTACTTGTCATAAGGCCCGGCAACCATAAACGGAGCAGGAACAGTGCTTAAATATGTTCATGTCATTCAATACATCCGATAGTACTAATATAAGATGTTGCAGGGCCAGAGATTTATGGAGATCAGTGCGGTTCCGGGAGCGTTACTGCACAGTCTGAACGGCGTTTCTTAATGATCACGGAGTGATCAAGTTTTACGTTCGGTCACAATGCACGCGCTCACCATATCCAAACTTATGACAACTTAGCATCTGGATTCTCCTGTTTTCATTAGTTCAGTGTATGGTTTTACATGCCATCCAACCTTAGCCTCATATCAGACTCAATCTCAGTGCAGGCAAAAGCCGCTCGGCAAATATCTTACTTGCCGTCTGCTTTCTTGTACAGTGTTTGTCGGCAACTTCTTTTTTTAAAGCCTATCAGAGATTCACGATCATGCGATCTTAGGAAGTGCCTTGGTGCTTTGATTCAGAATGACCCTGAAGACCGATATTCGGGGAGCGGTTTCTACAATACATGCCGTCGCATTTCCATTTTTTATACGGAATGATCCTTCCGAGGTGAGACTGTGACCGATACAGCCCATCGTCATTCATCCATGCCGGCTTATTGCCTTGTGATAAAAACCTTTGCTAGGTTCTGTCAACGCCCCTTTTCCGATCTCCAGCAGTTCGACCTCAATCCTAGTCCATGATGTGTGGCCATGTGTATGTCGATGAAAGCCTTCTCTCGAAGTGACTCTGACTCGAATCTACAGCAATATGATGGACGATGTTCTCATTTCACAGCGTAAGCGTCTCACTGACGTCGATCGGCTTCAGAACGCTGACCTGTTGAAGTCCCCACACCTTTGCTGCGGTCTGCACTTCGGGCGCTGGTCTCACAAGGTTCAGCAGCTCAGAAAACATTTGTCGAACATGTCCGAGCCCGCTTGAGGGAGTCGACGCCGGCATTTCCGGCCCGCTCAAGACTTTATTCAAAGATCAAGCTAGCTCTGCTGGCGTACTTATCATCTACGCGCTGTCTTTTCTCAAGTAAAATGGTGCAAGATTCGTTTGCTCCAGTGAGTCTGAACGTAGGATAAAGGCGGGCAAAGAACTGATATCACGCAGTCTTGCGCACTTTCTCCGGTGCATCCCAGAAGCAAAGATCGCTGGAAGCAGCAGTGACACTCTCGAGCTCACCCTGGAGAAAGCTTGTGGTGACATTGTTCAAGCTGTACAAGCTCTCAAAGAATCAAGACCCGAGCCCACACTTGACCTAGAAAACCTACTTCGTAGGCTGCGATCAGCTCTAACTGCTTGCCAATCATACTGCTACTCGAACAACCTCTCATATCCTTTCACGCGATCCTCGTTGCAACTAGAAGACGTCCTCGCCTTCTCTACTCCCTCATCGACTTCCAAGCATCTCAATAGTGCTATTGACCCTAGAATCGATGTCTCCGTTGACAGCAGCGTAGCAGCTAAGCTAGAATATTTTCAAATCGGCCCGGCAAAAGTACCTAGGCTTTTCAATGGGCTATGGCAGATGTCTTCGCCGGCTTGGGGTTCTGCGTCTAGCACCAAACAGAATGCTGCGCTTTGCGAACTTGTCCGGCGAGGGCTAGTGGCAACGGACATGGCGGATCACTATGTGAGTATAACGAAAATTCTTATGAGTGACTGAAGCCGACGTATCAGTTTTTAGGGTGATGCTGAACTTATGTACGGGTCTTTTCGTAATCGTCTCCCTGAAGAGGTGGGTAGAACCGTTTTCGCTGGCACCAAGTGGTGTGTCTTCAGGCCATTGGACGGTCCAGTGACAACAGATCTAGTTCTGGCGGCGGTGAAGGAGGCGATCACGGAGGTTGGGTGGACGGGTAGAGCTACTGCAGGTAATGAAGCTTCTCTCCTTCTCCTCCGCTATGACGCCGTACTCATCCTGGATTAACTTTCCAGTTCCATTGGTTCGACGTAAGTTCTCATCCGATTGCATTCTATCCCCGCATGCTCATCTCGCACCATAGTACAATGACAAGGACTACCTTATCATTTTGGAAAAACTGGTTGGTCTAACCAAATCGCATCCCCATCTTGTATCGGCCATCGGGCTGTGCAATTTCGATGCGGAACACACTCAGGAAGCTTGCGAATACTTGGTCTCCAAGACGGGTAATGTTGGCGTCGTTTCCAATCAAGTCCAGGTAACCATCTGATACGAATGAACTGCCGTTCAAAAGGTACTCATAAACATGGTAGTACTCGTTAATTGATAGCAGGCCAAAGATAAAGATGGCATCGGTCTGCGAAAAGTATGGGATTCGGCTGTTGACATATGGTTCCTTTGTAAGTCCTTCGTCGTTCATATCCTAGCATCAAATGACGGACTGGGGAAGTGTGGTGGATTTTTATCGGAGAAATGGCTAGGAGTCAAGTCGCCGGATGTGTACTCTGAGGCTGTAGCTTTGACACCGTCCCAAAGAAAGGTGAGCGAGTTGCGCCTTACAGCTGATTATCTACCCGTTATTAACTTGATAGTACTTTTAGTACTTTGATATGATCATGACTTGGGGCTCATGGTCCGACCTGCAACACCTGTTACAAACTTTAAAGTCTATTGCTGACAAGCATGGCGTCGAACTGACTAACGTTGCCACACGATGGGTACTGGATAAACCCGAAGTGGGTGCTGTTATCGTGGGCACGCGGTTGGGGGTGTCGTCAAATGCCGACTCTAACCTCAAAGTGTTTTCCTTCAAACTGACGCCGGAGGATACCGCTCGGATCGAGGCCGTGGCGTTGGGCGCCCATTTGCAAGGTCTTTACGACAAGATTGGCGACTGTGGACATGAATATCGAAACTGAAATACATTCTATTTATACATGGAATGGTCGTGTTCAATACAAAGTTCCATAGGAGGATGCAATTGCTTTCGTATTTATATTATCGAATAGAGGATATATCATGTTAACAACGTAGTAATCATACATAATTAATTGGTAGACCGAGCAGATCCGTGTGATGTTAGGGAGACGAGCTTGGCGATGATGTTAAAGAAGAATTCGGATCCAGCAACACCGAATATAATATCATTCTGATCTAGTGAGAGAAGCCATATTCATGTAATTGAAGTAATAGGAAGGGAAATACCATGAGAACCTTCGTCCAAACGAATACAGTTAGAATACATGTATGCATCCATGAATATAATCTCTACGTAGTCAGCGTTACATATGGGAAAGAGGCTTGACTGACTCCGGCACGAAGCTATTACTCTCGCAAGATTATTAACCAACTTATATGGATAGCACGAACTCATCATGCCTCGTTTGTTGACAAGGGCGCAGATATTAACATTAGTGTGACCACAGTTGAGAGTCTGTGTGTTGCTATGTAAAATATTCCTTCGACCATAGGAGATAAATGTGAAACTAAAGGCGGCCTCTTAGAATGAGGGTGGTTCGATCATAGTAGGCGTGTAACTGGAGAAGACCGGCATGCTGCGAAAATTAATACTTTGAATGGTGTAAGGCTCAGCCCAGGTAGGAAGGTGCTCAGTGCTGTAGAGAAGCAGATATAGGATTCGCTTCGAGAAAGTTTTGCAGAATCTACCATGGCAGCAATTGCCAATTCCGTCCTAATGAACAAGAGGGGACTGCAAGTCTCATCAGTGAGCAGTAGGCAGTTTGAACCCGATCTTGCTCCATTTCAAAGTATCCTTGCTTCTCCATCGGATGGTTGAAGCGCTTCCCATTCTCAGGGTTAGACGACAGTGGGCATGAAACAAATCTATCTCACATACAATATTACTGTGCACTTTCGAGCGCGCCGGGCTGGGAAGTATTTCAGGGACTAAGATGGATTAAGGGCGCTAGATAGTCATCTTATTTATTCCAATTATTTCAGTGTCACAGCATGCTCATGATTCTATACCAGCACTTACCCCAGTCAGTGGTAGCGATAGGCGCTTGCCGCGTCCACTTTGATATGAAACTAGTAAACAAAGTGGGGCGAGTGATGCTTCTTCAAGAATATCCATCATATGCTTTGACCGGGATTCAGGAAGTAACAGCAATACCCATCAGTAAGAGAGAAGCCGCAGTGCCTCGCTGAGTCTCAAGTATACAAAGCTTCCATGCTTACCACAGAATTCAAGGATGAGGGCTGCAATACAACATACTTCCAATTACCAAAATGGACTTCGAAACATCATGTTCACCCAAGCGGACTCAGCATGTCGCTAAGCTCATTCTATCTGGCACAGAAGCGAGATATCCGGCAGCGGTCCAATGATTGAAAATATAGCTGATGGCAGCCGCAGTCCAGCTTCCCATGACAGTATGAATCAGGATTCTGTAAAATATTATTCCGAAAAACGGACTGCAGCCACGCATCATAGCACAAATGTCTTACTTAAAATGCAGACTACTTGAAAAAGCTGGAAGGATCCGAGCAGACGACCCAAAGTAAAGTACTTACTTCCAATTTCATCTCGAATCTGCCAGCGGGCAGCTTCCAGGCTAAGTGAGACAGATACTGATACTACCTTCGAAGCTACCGTCTATCGGCATTGAATGATATGTGTATATACAAGAAACCGACATCATGAGTCTGTTGATCCTGGGCCCGACAGAGCCTTTTTACCCGCCAACACTGATCACAATCAAGCCACAGGATGATTCCAACAAAGTCGGAAGGATACTGTGGACTAGCCCAGCCCTTGTGGTCAAGCTTTGTTTGCATCCGCTGTGATCAAAGACGCGGAGCAAGCACTGTCCGGCAATCAATAATTTCCCCGCTTCGTTAACTTGATTGAAGAGCGAGCATCTTACTTCTCCCATCCCCTCCGCACATTCCATTCTCAATCTACCCATGTCTGATACATTCGAACTCTACGACCTCCGTGTCGAAGTGATCTGTCCCCCCGGGGAGCGGATCCTCTGCGGTGCGAAGCAGGGTGACTACTTCACGCTCGAAGGTGAAATGCTCCGCTTGCCGCTTGGACAAGGGTTCTCCATATATTCCCTTGGTATGTCCGAGTCATGGTTGGAATTTAGCCACCCGATCATTGACTTGAATTCGAACAGGAGTCCTGATGCCGTTATTAGCGGCCAAGCAGCGCGTCACGCACCCAAATGACTGGATGTCCACCGATGCGCTGGTCGCCTGCCCGGATCCGAATTGCAAGTCGCAGCTAAGGGTGGTTAGAACTGGGGTGAGGAGGTTTCGTCATTCAGATACAACTGTGGTACCCCTTGGGGGAGCCTGAGAGAAGCAGGTATGATATGGATATAGTTTGATGGTGCTGCGTTTGAATCTGTGCTACCATATAGGTTTCTGGTGGTTAGCTGCCGTGTAGATTATGTAGATTAGTACGACGTGAAGAAGGCGGTGACAGCTGTGGGACGATCATCTGATACCTTCACCGCTGAAGTGGATTTCTTTCAAGTTTTTTTTCAGGACGAAAAAGGGCATTCTAAAAATGTGGTAAATTTTCATTACCCTAAGCTTTGTATACCGTCCAAAATGGATACGGAAAATACCATGGAAAACGTGTCCCATTGAGTGCTTCTTTCGCGCGTGTGCCAACATAATTGCCAGTGCTTTTCTACGAATGAAAAGCGGTTTCCTTTGTTCTGACCGGGGGAGGCGCCTTTTCCACGCCAATTTTCGAGCTATTTCCCCTAGAGTATGTGAACGATCCCATCTTTCAACTTGCTTTTGTGAACTCATTTCGCTGATTTTTTCCCATCAGAAATGCATCGATCCCAGCAGTGCTTATGACTGTCGCTCCACTGATAAACGTTTTCATCACGAAAAAAAAATAGTCAACCCCGTTGGCATATAGGATCAACATAAGCGACACAACACTATCTCCCCCTCACATCATCCTCAAACCTAGCAAATACAATCGCCTCCAACGCCCCCACTTCCCGCGTCGAAAGTATATCCTGACAATCCGATCAGCACGAGTCCTGGTCAACTGAAGGAGCAAACTCACATCTACTAGAACACACGGCAGTCCCTTGAGCGCATCCTGGCTCCAATGCTGTAGCGCAGGGAGCAGACCTGCGAGCCTCACTCGCGGTTCTTCCTCCGCGTTCGAAGAGGGAAAGACGCTTCTCTCCAAGTCCGAAAACAGGATCGCCACCGCCGTGTCCAAGGCACGATCTAGGACGAGACCAAAATCCGGGGATTGCACAATCCCTTGGAGCTCGTCAAGTAGAGGTGCAAGAGTTTCGTCTTCCGGCGGTAGCAAGGAAAGCTGTGATAGGTTGGGCGCCGCCGATGTAGAAGTAGCCCATGCCTGTGAGGAACTATCGCTGATAGATGGTGATGGTGGTGTCGGAGGACCGAACCCGCCTTGGGCAAGGACGTGGGCAGTCAGCTCAGGTGTGGATGGGAGGAGAGCGCGCAGGAAGCTAGGGTAAACAACAGCAGTCAGAATTCGCGGTTATGGAGAAGGCGCGTCAAAGTATGTAAGGACACCAGGTACTCAGCAGCGCTTTCGGGAGAAACAGATACGTACTCAGTGTTGGGGTCAATCCGCCGCCGTACGTCGAGAATGAGTCGATGAAGGTCTGGGAGTGTCAGTCGTGTCTTGAGAGATACCCTGTCAATATTCATAAGCACGATAAAAGAATTAAGAATAGCAGCCGACTGCTCACCCTTCAAAAACATCCTCCACACTCGTCCTGACCCTTTCGCCCACATCCTTCCAACCGACGTGAAGCAGCCACCAACTCATCGTCAGGAACTGAGCCTCTGTATCTTCGGTTGGTCCTTCGGGCAGGTCGCTAAACAGCACAGACATGTTCCCCGACATAAGTTCCTCCATCTGCTCCCCCGCATTCCCAAAGAGTAGACCCGTTATTGATAGCTGCTCCTCGATACTCTCAGCCAGGCGTTCTTCCCGCGCTGCAGCGAGCACAGAGGCGAGATACCCTCGCGCGTCCGAGAAGCGCGAGTTGTTGTGATGTGAGCAGAGAGAGAAGAGTGGTCGTGTAGATGAGGGTAAGCGTACGCGTGAGACTGAGTATCTTCACAGCGTTCCATAGAGAGGCTTTGGTTTTGGATGAGGAGAACGATGTTGAGGAGGCGGTAGAGTCAGGTAGACTCACCTCTGAAGGCGATATCGAGGACATAGAGGCCGACAAGGACATGTCGGATTCAGTCATCTCGGTGCTACTCCCGAGCGAGACGACCGACGGCGCCTCGGACACTACACTCATGCTCGACGACATACTCCGCGGACTCCCGTGTTCGTCCTCCACGTTTAGCGGCGAGGGCGCCGGCCTGGCCTTGCCGAAGTTCTGCAGTTCTTGGATGAGCGCCTCGACGTCCATGCCCTCCATGATCTGCTCCGAAAGCGTCGGTACGAGTGCGAGCACAGCATACGAGATATCCTCGTGTGTTTGTCGGAATCTTCGTTTGAGGCTACCCAAGATGATGAGCACGATACAGGCGATGTGGTGGAGGAGGTATTTACTTGTCCCGCGCTCTTCGATCTCTTTCGAGGCCGTCGCGCGTGTCTTCTAGCCTATCGCGGATGTATCGCTGGACAGCATAGGCGCTGCCTAGCGCGATAGCGGTGTTCTTGAGAGTGGGCAAATGCCGTCGAGCGACGTCCAGCATTGGGTTACTGGTCAATCTGCTGGGGTCCGTGATTTTTGTGATATCTTTTGGCCCCGGACTCCGGTCATGTGCACGTGCCTTTTCCGACTTATACCATCATCATCATCATGGTACGTTCTTCGTCCTCGTCTAGACTTTCGTTGACGCTCTGCGTAGGGTGGAGGTGGAAGATATCCGTATCCCAAGTATGTTTGGTCGCCAGCTGGTGAGTGGCTGACAATAATGGGGATGTCACGGTTGCTGACCGGTTTCGAGGCGGCTGGTGGGTTCAACCATCCAACTGGAAAGCGAATACAGCTGTCGTCGCCACTGGAATTTTTGCCATCGCTTACCTCGTTGGATCATTGAGTGCCGCAAGAGAGGTCCGTCAGAAGAATTTCTCGTTTTATTTGTGCTGACAACAAGTCGACAGCAACGCCCTGTAGCGCCGAAAAAGTGGATCCCGTCGATGCTATGGGCGAAGCAGTACCAAGAGGTCGAAAGGTGCGCTACAGAAACGATTCGTTTATCTAAAGCTCATCTCTTGGTTGTTCAGGAATCATAGTAGGAGACTCGTCTCTTTTGAATACGTTAACCCGAGGCGTCGCGAAATCGCAAATTGAATCAGATAATGCACCTTGTACACGTGAGAATACTGATGGCAGCACCTCTGCACCTACACTCTCTGAGTTCTTTCCTCTGGTGTGACGTTCCAGCATGCACTTGTATCTCTGCCTTCGATCGCCTTATATTGACAGGAGAGTAATCCCATCCATCTTGCTAACACCTTCGCCGTAGGGGCGCAAGACCCAAGGACCTTTACATTCCATAGAACATGTTCCGAATCTCTCATGTGAAACAGCATACCTCAAGCCTCGTCCAAAATCCTCCACTCGAACTATCAGTTTCCCTCAACGGGACATTCTTCGCGGACTACCCTCCGCCCTATCTTCCGCTTTGTCTCGATGCTAAGGTTCCAGATCCCAATTTTTCAATTCTTCCTTCCTTCCTTTTCCAGCTCGAGGGTGAATAACCACATCATGGTGGACTTGTTCTCCAGGACAGCACAGTATATGCGAAATGATTCGCCAGGCCTACATGCAAATAAGCAAGGTTCAGTAACTAGCCATGATATGGAAATGGATAAGCTGACAAGGCCTTTTCTTGAGGGTCGTTTACCCTCCGCTGCATCTTCCCTCACTGACCTTAAATTTCTAGTTTATCAAGTGGGAGAACATCCATATTTCTTCAGCAGTGACGATATGGACAAAATAACCCCTCACTTCTATCATCATACTGACTGTCTTCATCCAGCGCAGGAACCATATCGTCAGTTCTGATTTGTAGATCATGCACCCCCGACAAGAGACTCGGATGGGAGCTATATATCCCACATTCATACTCCGCTTCAAGTTATATTCCAACTTCTGGGGTCCCTATCCCTACTTATATTCCTGTCATGCAGGTTTACCTCGAGTCAAGCCTCGGTGTGAGGACCGCGTCGTTCGGGCTCCGCCACCCCCGCCTACGAGGAAGCGGACGGCGGGCTTTTTCTCTAGAGTGGTATGGTATGGTGTACGCTATGCTCGAGGCGAGGTTGGGATGTGCGATGATGCTGACCTGACCTGGGACTATTCATCTGAGCGTATATGTATGCTGTTGCGGATGACTGAGTCCGTGAGTGGTTTTAGTATCTAGCTAATTTATTATGTTCCTGATACCGGTATAGACATCTGAAGAGGTTCGTGAGAGGATAAGTATGAGCTAACGACTCGGAGGCTTTTTTTGCTCCTCGTTGGCATTTACCCTCTGCTTACAGTCATAGTTGCATTTTTCCCCGTTGATCTTTTCCTCTTTTTATCACCCGAGGGCCGACGGTCCTGGTTTGCTGAAGGCTCAGTATTGCATCCGTTCTGCCACGAAGGACGCCAATCGATCGTGCTCCATCCAGGTCATCAGCCACAAACTTGGTCTCTTCGCATGGCTGGTGGTGTCGACAGCGGCAGCGCCAACTATTCATTCATCCCAGGTACGTAGTCACCAGCATGCTATCTCGTTCTGTCTGACTGTCTTCGTCCAGTGCCGAAAACCGTATCACTGACTCGGGATTGTAGCCCATGCATTTTGCACTTTTTTTCGTAGTCATACTTTGGACTAACCTACAGTGCGGATTCCTGAGGGGGCCGGAAACGACCGCCTAGTACCTGATGGGTATTAGCTCACTACTCTTGAATTACCGGGGATAGAACACTCTTTGTGGGCATGGGGTATGGGCTGTGACTAGGGACGGAGAAAGACTGGAACAATACTACTAGCAGACCAATCGAATGGCGAGAAGAATCAGTCTGTCGGAGTAAGGAAAACGTGAGAGTGAGACGGCGTGTTCGTCGTCGAGGCCACAGATGAGTTCATACTGTCGCTGGACGGTCATAAGGCTGAACGTTCCGTCAGGTGTTGCTGAACTTGAAGAGCAAGGAGATCGTTGATACGTTCCTCCCAAACGAGTGTTTCTCATAAATGAAAATGTGTCAATGGATGGTGGAGAGGGATGAAGGAAGTTATTTCGTCGAGGGCGAGAGGAGGACAAAGGGCGAGCTTTTCTGCTTGGTACGGCCATTCTCGCAGAAAGTGATAGTCTCGCCGCTCGTTATCTTATACGCGAGCGTAAAATGTATTATTATCAGTGTAAGTATATATATATTCATTCGTCTATATCATCCTTCGATTCCTCCGATTCCTTCACCGGTTCACGTCGGACCTGAGACCGCTAGAAAAGAAACCGTCACATTCCACACGACAAAAAAAAAGGAAAGGAAACCCGACTCACGTTATACGCCGGACGCGACGCAGGGACGTTGATGAGCCTCGGGACCGCATACGGCCCCGAGAGGGATTTCTTGACGAGGGTTTCGTATAGCTGTGAGGCGCGACTGTGTCGGATACCCTTGAATGTAAATACCGGTGGTCAGTGCGAGGCTGGGGAGGGGGGGGGGAGGGGGTACGCACTACTGTTGCGCTCATGGACTGGAGGGGGGTCAGTGCAGGGAAGGGAAGGGAAGGGAGGGAAGGGCATACCATTTTGAGATCGGCCACGGGCCGGGGAGGGTCAGGGCGTGTGTCGATTGGGGGAGGGAGGATGTCCTGTGGAAGGAAGGGGAAGGTCAGGCAGGGACGGGGAGGGAGGGATGGATGGGTACCTCTGGGAGGTCGCGTTCCCAGCGCTCCGGTTCGGGTTCCTATGCGTGTGAGGATTAGGCAGGGGGGCGGGTGGTATGGCGGGCTTACTTTGCGGGGTCTGCGGGGTCTTCGGGTCCTTTCGTAGGGTTCTGCTTCGAGGAAGATTATCTCTGCGCCTGGAGTCGGTTCGTCCTCCTGGGGTGGACGAAGAGGTTCAGAGTGGGGATGATCACTTAGGGAGGGAAAGGGCGTACTAGTTTTGTGTCAATCTGTGGGGGTGGTCGAATGAGGTAAAGTCGCGACTTTGAAAGCTAAGCGTCGTACCTCGTCTCGCTCCGGTTCGGGTTCCTAGCACGTCAGTGAGAAGGGGATCCCGGTGAGCAAAGACGGACGTCCTACCTTGCGTGGTGTTCGTGGCTTGCTCGGCTTCACATACACAGATGAATTCAAACCGCGTTCAAGAAAGGTGATCTGTGGGCCGTCGTCCGATGGCGGTTCGTTTTGCGGTGGAGTTTCCTCCCGTTCCATTTCTTCCTGCGAAAGATGATCGGTGCTCACATTCTTCGGAAGAGGGCGACAAAGACGCACCTCTAGGGCATGCTTCTCCTTTTCGCCGATGTCGAGTTGGGTGAACCTTGGAAGGGGGGTATGCTGAGGTTTGAGGAGGTTTTGGTTTGGGGGGTGGTCTGGGTGGGAGGTGAGATGGTGTAAGGTGGAGGAGGATGGACTTGCTTGGTTGGCTGCGAGGGAGAAGTGACGGCGGTAGTTGAGGGGGACGTCCCTTGGGTCACTAGATCTGCGATAAGGTGTAGAGACGTCCTTTACGTCGTAAAGATCCTGCTCCCAAGTTTCGGGGCCAGTCTGGGATATGATGTGAGGGATGGATAATTTGGTGGTATGGATGGGACGCACGCTGTGTTCCGTGTCATGTTCCTCATCTGGTCGCCTTGGAGCTGTCGACCTCTGGTATGCACTCTATGGACGCGTCAATGAGCTCAAGTATCTATAGCGAAAAAGCACGCACTGAGAGAGGGCTCCCTTGGTCGTGCTAGAACGCGTAAATGTCGGTGAAAAGACTGGAGAGCAACGAACACACCGGGAAGTCATCCAGGCCCTTGTCTTTCCATTCCCTCTCGCGGAGCCACAGTATCCGTTTCGGAGGCTGCATACCATAAGTCTAAATTCTTCGAAGGCACACCAAAACTCACGGGCGGATGCCTCGTCGAGAGCTTCTGTCCAGGGGGAAGCATCTTGTTCTTCTCATGCACCTTCTTCTTCCACGCCTCCACGCGCTTCGCCTCAAACATCTCCGCGGGGTCCGGGTCGGGCACGTCGTGCGTCGGCGCAGACCCCGGTACGACGCGCCACCGATACATCTGCGCGGGGCTCACTGGCTCCGGGTGCTTCACAAAGAGCGCCTTGGTCTTTGTACGCTTCTCCTCGCGGTCCCGTGTGACGATGACCTTTTCGACCTCGCGCAGGCGGAGCATGTCCTCGAGGATCACCTTTTTGAGGTACCGCATCGACCGCACGGGGTGCTCTGCGAGTACGGGGGTCGTCCGGGCGAAGGCGCCGCCGCGCGCGGGAGGCGAGGGGAGGGTGTCCGGGACGAGGTGGGTGGGGAGCTTCTCGTCGGGGTATTGTTTGATGATTTCGTTGAAGAGCTGTTGGTGGTGCATCCCGATTTTGGGCTCCTTGGTGAGGACGGCACGCACTAGTTGGCGGGCCTGGGACGTGCTCCAGAAGACGTAGGATTGGACGCGGCTCATGGGAAGGAGGAGAGGACGGAAAAGGAGTGGCTGTGCTAGTTTTTATCGGGCCGGACTTGGACGGAAACCACCACCATGTACCGGCGGCTATTCAGCAGTGCTGCTGTACGGTACCACGAGAACCCTCTAGTGAGAGATATTCGTACTATGTTGTATGCGTCTTGGCTGATCTACAGGGTCTTCCTAGACAGAGAGCTGCGCCGCAGATCCCTCGACGAACGCCCCCAGCGAAGCGAGGGATACCCAATGTCAAAAAAGGTCCTGGCAGTGGCTAGCGGAAAGGGAGGCGTGGGGAAGAGCACGGTTGCTGTGAACCTCGCGTTCGCACTGGGGATGCTCCCCGGGAGACTACGCGTGGGGATCCTGGACCTGGACATATTCGGGCCTTCGGTGCCTATGCTCATGGGTCTCTCTCAAGCTGGGGAACCCAATCTCACGGAATGTATGTGTTCAATTCTAATTTTTGGTTATCTACTAATGTGGTGTGTAGCTGGTGCGCTGTTGCCGGTGACGAACCACGGGCTGGCGACGATGTCGATGGGGTACCTCCTCCCCAAGGGCGTGGACACAGCGGTGGTCTGGCGAGGGCTGATGGTGCAAAAGGCGGTCCAGCAGTTGTTGTTCGACGTTGATTGGAAAGGGCTCGACGTCTTAGTGGTGGATATGCCCCCTGGAACGGGAGACGTCCCACTCACACTCGGACAGCTGGTTAAAGTCGATGGTGCGTGCATCATTCTCAGTCCACGGCGGGGAAGCTGAGGAATACAGGCTCTGTTATCGTGTCGACGCCGCAAGACGTCGCTCTGACGGACGTCAAGAAGGGAATCGCGATGTTCCGCAAGGTTTCGGTGCCTGTACGTCTCTGTTCGTGCGACTGGCGCGTTTGCTTATGGGTTTAGGTGACTGGGCTGGTGTTGAACCAGTCGAATTTCGTGTGCGGGACCTGCTCGACGCCGCACTACCTCTTTGGCTCGCCGGATCGCTTCCGCGAGGCTGCGCGGCTGATGGAGGTGGATGTGCTGGGCGAGCTGCCGTTGGTGCTGGGTGTGAACGAGGGTGGTGATTCGGGAGTGCCGTATGCGTTGACGGGGCGGAACGAGGCGTGGAATGAGGTGATGAGAGGTGTAGCGGAAAAAGTATGGGCAAGCCTATAGCTATGATCAGTCGAGGCGTTGTGTCCCAAATTACCTTGGTATGAGGCCATCTGGTCTTTAGTATGAGACTGTTCAACGTTTGGAACTTACTACACTTGCAAAACTGTCGGTTTCCGTCCAAGTCCGGCCCAAGAAAAACTTGCATAGCCACGGATTTTCCGTTTTGTAGCAAACAGTCATGATTTACAAGTTGCAACCTCTTACTTGAATATCACAGACGCGCCAACAAAGCCTGCGATGCTAAAGCGGGTTTCGATGCCATTTATCAGGCCGTTTCGAACCGGTTTTGAATTGGTACTTACTTTTAAGCGACATGAACAGGATCCTACTTTGCACTTACCGAATTAGCTTGATTAACCGCTACAAGTACTCTCTCTACGAAGACGCGGTGTAGGTATCAGTCCTTAGGCTCCCTCCTTCCCTCTTGTTCCGGTCCCTCCGCTCTTCATTCGACTTCTCCTGGTAGCTCGGCATATGATGTGAAGTACGGTAGCGAACGCTTATGGTACTTTTGTGCCTTGAATTGGGCTAAACTGGTTATCCCTGTGTTTGGCCGTGGTCATGAGTTTTGTGTGATTGTGTGTCTTGCGGGCCGTGCTTTCGTGATGTGTCGACCCGTGTTCGTCGTCCTCCCACCATTCTCTCTCTATTTCCTCAGGTACTGGGGCTGGCTTCCCACTTTGCTGTTCTCCAGATTGTGTGAATGCTCCGGAGTTCTTAATGAACTCGCTCAGTGCCGTAATCCCTTCCTTCGTGCCTAGGATGTCCGGCAGGTATATGGATCTTGAGACGTTGCGGAGTATCCCTCGTTGGTCCTCGTATCGTGGGCATGCACGAATGATGTGCTCGCGCGTCTGAAATTGTTCGCCACATGGGCAGTCAATGTCCTTATCTGGTACGAATTGTGCAGAGTACTCACCAATGTACCCATGTCCTGTCATGCACGCTAGCACCCGTCCGAAGACCTCTCTCTTCCCTGCTAGGTCCAAGAAGTGTTGCGTCAATTTCAGTGATGGAGAGAGTCCGTTTGACGTTGCGAGCGCCTGTGCTTTGGGCTGGAAGATTGAACATCGACTAAAAAGTCATGCTATAGCTATGTTTTGAATATACACGCGGTAATTAACCCTCCGCCAATAAGTAGTCTATATATTAGTAAGTAGTATTACTGCTCCTTTTTGTTGCCCTTCAGCTGCACCTCCAGGAGTGGATCGAGGCTCTTTTCGGGCTGGCGGTACGAGTTGCCGACTCGGTCTGCCCAGGTGAAGTACTGCCCGTAGTTGACGGTGAAGTAGATGTGGTGGAGGGTGTGGTGGGCGGGGCCGTTGATGACGGTCTCGAGGGGGTGCCCGGTGATCATGTCGGAGTCGTGGATGAAGATGGACCAGAAGTTGACGAAGACGAAGAGGCCGAGGTATACCATGCGGTGTAGCGGGAAGAGGAATACGAAGAGGTGGTATGGGACGGATTGGAGGTACCCGTCGACGGGGTGGAACGCGTGTGAGGACCATGGTGAGGGGACTGCGATGGGTTAGTAGGCGTGGTGGGGTAAGGGATGGGACGTACTGATCCATTTGTGGTGGGGTTTGTGGAGGACTTTGTAGATGAACGGGATGTGCAGCCATCGATGCACCCAGTAGATGCAGTAATCCGTGAACAGCAGGAATCTATCTATCTGTTAGTACTAGCTGCAATAATAAGACTGACACGCACAAGAGAATACTGGCAAACAGGTACGGCCATCCATACGTATCAAGCCCGTCATAGAGCTTGCTGTAGCCCATGACCTCCGCCTGGAACCACGGCAGCGTGAGCAGCGTCATCACCGGGAACGCGCGCACGCTAGTCATGATTTCCAGCCGCACCTGGTTCGGCAGGAACTTGGGATGGCGCATCATGTCATGGTTGAATATGAACCGATACGATAGCCACGCGAAGATAAAGTAGAGCGCGTAAATCCCGAGCAGCGTGAGCACGGACAGCGAGAGCAGCTGGCGCGGGATGTAGTCGCGGCTCCACGCTGAAGTAGCCGGAAGCACGGAGATGGGATATTCCGAGGACGTGTTGGTGGGGTGCAAAGGGAGGACATGCGCCCATACTTTGTCGAGCAGGAGCGAATCGGCGGTGCTCAGGACGAAATCCATCGCTGCTTTGCTTGGTGACGACAAGTCCGAAGCAAATCCTTTGCTTTTATTTTAATCAACTTTATATTTTCGTGGGTCGCACCACTTTGGTGTCACGTGCGCCCGAAAATGTGCCGGCACAAAACGTTGTGTGTCTGGGTCGTCGTACGATCGATGTTTGCTCTGTGCTTTGTGCTTTCATCGATCCACTTGGGCGTTTTCATCAGTCTGGGCTTGCGAGGCTCGACTGGGCTTGGGGATAGACTGAGCGCGTTTGATCACCGCGTCGTTCGTCTAAATGCCGAGGCGCAGCAGGCGCTTCCTGGCAATATTCGCAGCGGTGATTACCGGAATTGAGTTGGGCTTCGTTGCCTGTAGGCGGACTACCTATTTCTCGGGGTGAATAGGGTGTTGTGGGAACTCATCGGTACCGGTGGGCGTGGGTGTCGAGGTGTGTATACTACGCTATGTCGAGACTCAAGCGCAGACGTGATTCCTGAATCTTTCTCTATGCCATCGCACATACAGTCTGTCCTACAACTCTGCTACTAGAAAAGAAGACGCTTTCGTCGTTGTTGATTCACTTCGATTCCTATGAAAGGATAGAGCTATTGCATTCGATATTTGATTCGGCGCTGAGAAACACGTTCACGTTGAAAGAAGCACGTCCCTATAATTAAAATCCATCTTATATTAGGCGAGGCCGGGAACAAAAAGAAGAATCTAGCCGCGGAGGGTCGATAGCTTTGTACATTGTCCACTCCCATAGCGGTGATTGCCGAATTTGGGCTTGTCCTTGACCATGATCATGACCTTGCTCACTAGCGGCGAGCGCCCACTGAGCGTCCTGGTACCGATAACAATCTCGCAAACGTAATGGACAGAGTCCTCAGCGGTGCTGTAACCGGATTTGGCCGACCCGAACTTCAACTGGAGCGCTACTGGCGAGAGCGGGATGTCCTCAGGCTGGTGCGTCGCTAGCTCACCCAACCAAAGTAAACTCTAACCTGAGGAACAGGACTCATTACGCCCCACCAGTATTCAACCCAGGAGCAAGGCAGCCTGTGGATTTCACGATTTTCCTGCAGTACATCCTGCCAGCGTTTTTGTGCTACTGCATCAATGCGCACCTGGCTCTGCGGTCGTACCCGTTCGTGGTGCGCCTGGGTTTCTTACCGGCTACGCTGTACGCGATGTATCGCTGTGCGGTGACACTCGACTTGTCTGGTGGGGACGAAATGCAGATGCATCTGAACCAGCTCCTCCTCGTATGTCCTTCCTGTTTATCTGTGTTCACTTTGAAGGTGCTTACAATGGTGGTGGCAGATCCTAACGACGGTAGGCAGCATGCGCGCGACTATCTGGACCTTTGGTGAAGCGCCCCGCAGGATATCGGACCCGTCCAAGACGACGCTCGTCGGTCTCCTAACGAGTCTACGTGGGATCGACTGGAACTGGGGTGCGAATGTCTACATCCCACCCGAGAGACGGCCCACTTCGTCAAGGCTCGCGTTCGCCGCTGTAACCTTGGTATCCCTGCTCATCCACCCCCTCATCCTCGATCTCGTCCACTTCCACATCCAGATACTCGGCTCGGACACGTTCGGTAGCGTCAACGGGGGTACGATCCTCGACGGCGCCTTCCCCAGCCTCCATTCAACATATATTACCTTCCTCTCCGTCATCGTCATGTACTGCGCCCTGCAGAGCCAATACGACTTCGCCACCCTCATCGGCGTGGTACTATTCCGCCAAGATCCAAGGGAGTGGCCGCCCCTGTTCGACGGCCCATGGCTCTCCACGTCCCTCTCCCAATTCTGGGCGAAGAGGTGGCACCAGGCGCTCAAGCACACCTACGTCTCGTTCGGCGTGCCCACCGCAGGGCGCGCAGGGGTCGTCCTGGGCTCCTTCGCTGCCTCGGCGCTGATCCACTACCTCGGGGTGTGGGGCATGGGGCACCGTGCGCAGTTCTGGGACTCGGGGTGTTTGTTTTTGGTTAGCGCCGTGGGGGTGCTTGGGGAGGGGGCTTGGGGAAGGAAGGTGGGGAAGGTGGGGGGTGTAGGGGGGTGGGTGTGGACGATGAGTTGGTTGTTGTTCTGGGCGAATTATTTGGTGGATGCGTGGGCGCAGGCTGGGATGATTGGGGCGTCGCCGTTTCCGAGGAATATGAGGCCGGTGGATTTTCTCGGGTGGACGTGATTTTTTAAATTGTATAATTGGATGTCATTGCCATCCGTACTGGAGTCAATGGGATATACCTTTTGGGAACTGATTCAAGGTAGGCCACTCATGTACCTGGAAACCACGCAGAGCTTGGATCTCTGCGATATTGTTGGTTCGGTAACTCGTATTGCGAGGTTTCTCTCATAATTTTCACCGAACCAAATGCTGTGTCATTGTTGAAGGCACTTCCATCCATATAGACTGTTGAGGTTACAGCATTCCTCTCTTCTCCAGTCTGTTCATTTCACTTTGCTGTTTTAGTGCAAGTGTCCCATATATTTGTGAAGATCTGGAAACTGTCTGCTGAGGAGCAGTTCCTGTTGATATCTGGGTCAATGTTAGGATAGTGTCAATAGACGGGCACATAGAATTCTGTGTGACCCACATGCGTGAGTGTGTTAGTCTGCGTTCTTACACCTGCATTTGCGTTTGTGTTTTCATGCATGTGTTTCCATAAAAGGTAGATGTGTTTAGTTGAACTGCGTTCTGCTTTCCCATGTGTGACATCTCTGCATGTGTGACATTAAAATATTTTTCTCTGACATCCCACTTCCCTGTTAAAATTTGTACACCAGTAATGCTCAGCTAGTATAAATGAATGACTATATTTCACACTGTACCTGTACACCAGTAATGCTATCATAATAAAGTCAGATAAAAGGGTATATAACAGTGTAAAAACAGGCTCACCTCAGCCAGTATAAATGAATGACTGAGGTGAGAAGGAGAAGAAGATGGCATATAAGTACATGCATCAAGGCACATGATAAGAATGTGATATGAACACATTGTATATAATCAACACTCCTCCTCAACATGGCAGGCAGTGTGAGACGAAACAAAAAAAAATTGAGAAAAGAAAATGACCAAAAACAATAAGAAAATCTCCTAACATGGACAACTATACAAGACCAAGGTTGCCACAACACTGAAGGAAATCAACCTGAGGTAGGGGTTTAGTGAAAATATCAGTGACATTCTCCTTGGACATGATCCAGTGAATGGAGATCGAACCCTCAGCTACATGCTCACAAATGTAGTAGTAGCATACATCAAGGTGTTTGACATGAGCATGGAAAGCAGGGTCAAATGCAAGACACATAGCACCATTGTCATTGCACAGAAGGGGGTTGGGCTTGAATCAGCCATCTGGATCTCTCATATCACTTGGCAAAGCCACATTGCTTCTTTCACAGACTCAGAAGCAGCAATATACTCAGCTCCTGTTGTTGATGTAATGGTAGTCTTTTGCTTGCAGGCACTCCAAGTAATCATGCCAGACCCAAGCAAGAAACAATAGCCCATGCTTGAATGACAATCCTCCAAGCAGTCAGCATAAGAGGAGTTGGTGAACCCAACAAGAGAGGAAATATCTCCACCCAATACAAGATGTAGTGTGTGCATGCCCTTCAGATAATGTAAAACATTAATGGCCACATTCCAATGAGGCAGACAATAGCAGTCAAGGAATTGGGTAAGTTTTGAGATGGTAAAAGCAATATCAGGACATGTACCAATAGCAATGTACATGAGGGAGCCCACAAGGGAGCAATAGGGCAGGCAAGCAAGCATAGCAGACTCTTCCTGAGAGAGGACAACAGAGGGATCAGGGCATACCAGATGAGTATCTGGGTCCATGGGTATCAGTTTAGGATCCATGTTGGCTTGGCCAAACTGAGAGAGAACTTTGTCAATGAGTGCCATTTGAGAGAGGGAAATCTGGTGAGCACTACGGTCTCAATTGATAGCAATGCCAACAACAAAATGCATGTCCTCCATGGAGATCTGCCATTTAGAGCGAGGAAAAGATCATTCTCAGTATGAGAGCTGGCAACAGAGAGGAAATCATCAACATGGACAGTGCATAGGATGGTGCCAGTCAGTGTCTTGCAATAATAGATACACCATTCACATTGCAAGTGTTTGAATCCCTAGGAGAGCATAGCAGCATTGAGGGTCTGGTTCCAGATACGACCACTCTGTTTCATCTCATATAGGCTGTTCTGGAGCTGCCAAACTCAATCCTCTTTACCTTCCTCTGTGAATCCCTCAGGTTGTTCCATCCACTGAGTTTCATCATTGCCAAGAAGTCCATAGAGAAATGTCATTTTCACATCAAATTGCTGAATATCCCAATCATGCATAGCTGCAATATGTAGCAGTAGATGGAAGGATTCCATACAAGCAGTGGGAGACATTGTACCCTCATAGTCATGACCTTAGATCTGCTCAAAACCACAGACAATGAGGCAGGCTTTATGATGAAATGCAATCCCAGCACTATCATGTTTCAGCTTGAACACCCACTTGGCACATAGGACCTTCTGACCAGCAGGAACATTAGCATAGGGTACCAGCTTGTAGATACCCATGGATTTCAGACTAGCAAGTTCCTCACAAATACCACTGGCCCAGTTGTGTCTATCAGAAGATGCTAGAGCTTCACAAAGGGAGGAAGGGTCATCATTGTTAGGGATATCAGTAGTGTATACCTCAACTACAGTCAGTAGCTCTTGTAGGATTATGTTCTTGTCATCAACATCAGTGACCAGAGAAGGCCCAGTGAGATTGGAGTCATCAAGGAGAGCAGCTCAGAGTTCTAGATGAGCTTGTCAACAAAGGTCCTTAGTTGCAGAATGTTTGGCCTTGAGATGGGCCCCAGCTTTTGCAGCAGTGAGGGTGGCAGCCTGGACAGCAGGGATATGGAAAATATCTTGGGCAGTGGCAGCACGTTCAGTATGGACCATAGGATGAGACAAGCAATGAGGAGAAGGAGGTGGATCAACAGCAGGAGGGGGGGAAGGGGTGGAAACAGAATGAGCAGGGACAGGGACAGACTGAGCCAGGGGTGGAAGTATGGGATTAGCAGGAGGCATTTCAAGAGGGTTCACAATAACCCCAGGTCACAGGGGACAGTCAATGGAATCTTTTTGCTTGACAAAGTGAATGTGGAAGGACTCTACAACCTCATTTGTCAGTTATGGTAGCATTGGTAAGCCTTAGAAGAGGAAGAGTAGCCAATGAGAATACACTCAATAGACTGGGGGTAAAATTTCAGGTTCTTCTCCACAGGTTGAATGAGAATGAAAGCTTTGCAGCCAATTTTGTGAAGGTGACTGAGGTTTGGGTGACATCTTCTGATAAGGTGTTTGGAAATGTGTGCCAGCTGCAGGGGTCCATGCAGATAGATAGGCCACTGTCAGACAAAACTCATCCCATCTGTTGAGAGGTAGGTCCGATTGTATTTGCATTGTCTGAGCCTTGCTCATTATAGTGTGGTGGGTATGTTTGACTTGACCATTGTGAGTGCTGGTGTAAGGCACAGTGTACTCAAGTGCAATGCCATGGGATTTGCACCAGTTCTCAAAATGGACAGACTTCAACTCACCATTATTGATGTGATATTTCTTTGGATGCTGTCCTATCTCATGTTCAACATGAAGCTCCCAAGCAGTGATATGGTTGAATGCATTGTCCTTTGATTTCAGAGGCTCTATGAATGGCATGCAAGTATACTTGTCAATGATAGACATTGTGTATTTGTTTCCAGACACTGATATGACATCCTCTGGTCTGGTCAAGTCTACAAAAACAACCTTTAACTTTTTTGATGCTCTTGGTCCCTGGAAAGTCCTTGTAACAGTTGACCTAGTCTGCTTTCCAAGAATACAAGACTTGCATGAGGGAGGAATCAAGGAGAGGTTGATGGGCATACCTTCAACAAGTTGTTTGGTAGCCATGAGGTGAATTGAATGGTTATTGGGATGACCAAGGCATTGGTGCCAGGTGTTGATAGTGAGTATGGCCTGTGCTGCAAAGTGGGCACATTCGACAGAGAAGTTGGAACAGTTCAATTTGTAGAGGTTGCAATTTGATAAATGGGAGCCAGTAGCCAGGACATGGTGGTTGTGAAGAATATGAGATGAGAAGGCATCAAAGGTGACCTCACAGTTCAACTTTTGGGTGAGAACAGCGACAGAGAGCAAATGGACAGGGGATGAGGGGATATAGAGGACATTTTCAAGGTGCAGCACACCACCCTTCACTATACAAAGCTTCATGGTTCCAACTCCAAGCACTACAATTGAGCTAACCCTGACACCCCTGACAGTGTGAGGGTTGGCAAGTGGTTGGAGAGAACAGAAGTTGTTTTTGTCATGGGTGATGTGTACAGTTGTGCCAATATCCTTGATCTAGAGAGAGGCATCAAGAGAGGTAGTGATGGTGCAAGACATGATAGAGAATGCAGCAAAATCATTTGGTAGGATGCAAGTATCAGTAGACCAGTTGACAGAGGCACAAAGTTTGTCCACATCAATAAAAGCCACCAGTTCCTTGTAGTCAGCAGGACACATCCTTGCTGCAACCACCAGGGAGATCAAGTCATGGACAGAGTCAGTAGCAAGGCCAACAAACAAGGGTGTCTCCATAGGTGGAGCAGGTAGTGCAGGCTGGACATTGTTTGCAAGTATGAAAGCTTGGCCAGAGAAAGTGTCAACAATGAAGGCACAACCAGATTTGTCTTTGAAATATCCACCAGTGTTTGAAGGATTGACAGCAGGCACAGAGGGAGTTGAGTTAGAACCTGAGACACCCTTATCAGCAAGATATTTTGTGTGGGCAGCTTGAATGGTCTGGCCAGCCATGCTATCCCTGGGATGGACACAGTACACAGCAGAGTGCATTGATCTGTGGCAAATGGAACAAAGTTCTTTAATGGGAGCCTTACCATGTTGCATGGCAAGAACAAATGAGGAGGGAGTGGTTGAAGTGAACTTTGTATCAAGTTTGAGGATTTGAATGAGTTTGGTGGATGTACAAGGATGTGCCAAAGTCCCCACAGCAAGTTCTTGTATGACTGCTAGGCAGTGGTCAGGGAGATTGGGAGTGAGGGCTCTGTAATGAGCATGCCATGGAACCCATGACCTTCAACCTTCAACCTTCAACTGGCTCCAGTTCACTTATTGGAATCTGACAGATTCTGTTTCCTGGTTTCTATTCTATATTTCATATCTCTATTTCACATACTAATTTCACATATTCATTTATCACACCTAGAATCCATCAACAGTAGTGAGTAGGTGTTATGTCAGAGTCCACAGAATACTCAACTCCTCTAGATACAGAATATTCCAGACTTATATTATTCTAGCCTCTGTCCATTGGACACTGCTCTAGTATATAAACTGTAGAACTAACAATACATACTTCAGTTCAAATATCAACTTGGTTTAGCCCAATACTCTCACACTCACTTCTACTTGGCCTTCAAGCCTAATCTCAATCTCTTCTACAAGCCCATGGGTTCTGACTCTGTGCGATTTCATCTTAATCTCTACTTGTCTTACTCCACGGACTCCATCCATATTCATCTTAGGGTTTCGACCCAAGGGTAATGTTGCTAATAGCTTCACCAAGCCCACATGCATTCTGCTTCACTTCTTCCTATTGGCATGATCCTAACAGTATATTCAAACTCAAACCCTTGAGTCAAAATTTTAGGCATGTCTACAGTCCTTCTTGAACCAACCAAGACTACTCAGTCCACCATGGACCCCAAACCCACTTTCTCCATGAATGACATCCCCCAATCCACCTCCAAAGGAGATCAACACCTTTTTGGTGAAGACTCTGCATCCACCAGCTGGTCCTGTAGGGAAACCTACACCCATAATGGCTTCACCCAATGACAACCCACCTCAGGAATCAACCCTGATCCCTTCAACCTCAACCTCACCCCTGGACCCTCAGAATCCATTTCAGGTGGCTATGGCAGCTACCAAAACAATCCTCCATGGACTCTAATTCCTAACCTGTGCCGCACCTTCCCTGTTCAAAACGAGGAAGAACCTGGCAGCGATTCCAAGGATGATGTTAGCAATTGCAGTTCACACCTTCCATGGGGCAACAATAATTGCCAACCTGGTGGTGACCCACCTAACCCTGGTGGCCCTGGAGGTCCCAGCAGCCCCGGTGGTCCTGGCAGTAACCCTCCTAACCCTCCTAACAATGATGAAGCCATGGTCAGGGATCTCTTTAACCTTCTCCATGGCCTCACCAACCAAGTCAATAATCTTCCACAACGCCCAATATGCAGCAAGGTCAAGGAGCCTGACAGTTTTGATGGCTCAGACCCATGGAAACTGAAGGTGTTCATTGTTTCCCTCCAGTTGAACTTCAACAACAGGCCTGACACTTTCCACACTGATGCCTCAAAGGTCAACTACACCATATCTTTTCTTTCCAGTGTTGCCCTTGATTGGTTTGAACTGGATATCCTCCACCCTAACCATGCTAACCCTCCTGCCTGGGCATACTCCTATGCCACTTTCCTTGTGGAACTCCAGACTAACTTTGGTCCATTTGATGCTGTCAGAGATGCTGAAGATGAGTTGGAAAACCTTTGGATGTGTGATGGAGACTGGATTATGAAGTATATAGTCTGTTTCAATCAACATGCCTCTATTGTTGGCTATGGTGACAATTCCTTGTGCCACACTTTTTACTGTGGACTTTGCTTGCAGATTAAAGATGATATGGCCCACCATGGTAAGCCTGATAACCTCCATGACATGTGTACCTTTGCATAGGAACTCAACACTTGTTACTGGACTCAGAAGGCCAAAATTTCACATGAAAATCATGATAAACCTTCCTCCTCCTCCTTCTTTTCCTCCAAACCTAAGGGTTCAGGTTCAAACTTGAGCTCTTCATACTCTGTGGTGCCTAAGTCCTATGGTGATGAGCCTCTAGGCTCTGTACACTCAGAATTCATGATTTTTGCCATTTCTAAGTGACAACAACTTAGCACCAGTTATAATGACAACACCAGTGTGCATGCATTATTATAGGACCTTTTTGACACTTCAACAGCCAGTGATAATGAAGAATATCCATCCCAACTTGTTTTGCAACCTAACTCGTTTGCCATCATGAATAGGCACAATATTGATTGATCAGGCAACCACTGGTGATAAGCAAACTATGCATCACTGACACATCAGGACCACATCACCAGTGCATCATGGCTTAATGGACCAGTGTTGATCCTTTCATTATATGAGGTCATACCCACCGACAATTGCCCTACTGCAATAATCATCGAGTTCTTGTCATCCAAGTGACCGGTGTTGATAATATTGCCATGCCCAGCACACTAGAAGGCATTATTCCTTTTGTTCACCTCAGTAATTCCCCCGTACCCTCACAATCTGCAGTTAAAACAGCACCCCAATGACTCTGCTGTGACAACTCATGATATAAGCAAATTTATCTATCTTCAGTAATGCTAAAGGATTAGCTGTTACAAGTGACTATGGAGATGCATATGGATGCTTGAATTGTTACCAAGCCACAGCCTTACAGCTTTACTAAGTCTCTCTATTAATAAATATCTCTGGTAGTATAAAATCCATAGAAAATTGTAGAAGTAAGGAGGACATCTATCTACCTGCTACTTTGCTATTAGCACTCGCTATAACACTCATGACCAGCTATATTCTTGTCTCTATACTCTTGCTATGCTCATTAGCACTGGTTTAAACAACCATATTTCACACATAGTGCAGTACATGAACAATATCATTTGTTTGCACTCCATATGCTCACTATAGGCAAGGGACTGGTTTTACACCATCTTTAGCTTCACACCCCCTTGTTCTCTTTGAGAAACATGCTCTACACCATGATCAACCAGCGTTAGCATTATCTTTGGTTGCTCATCGCACCGTTGATTGCACCCCATCATTATTGGTTTAATACATGCATCTAGTGTGTAACCCCATATGCTCGCATCATACATTGCCTCTTTTTGTTTTATAGGATTGGATTGTCTTCATCTTTGTACCATAGGTGTTTTATTTGGCTTTACTTTCAATGTTGTTTATTGCAGCCCACTTGGGTAGTCTCTGGCAGACTTATAGGAATTAACATCAACATATAGGATCATATTGGACTCAACACTGGTTTAGACCATCATAGGATATGTTTGCATGCATAGGATTAACATTGACATAGGATAGGATAGTCTCTGAGTAGACTCAGCTTTCAACATCGACTTCAGTATATTTTGTCTTGTATAGGACTAGCACTCGTCATCACTATGCCCCACCAGACATAAACTCATTTTCACACTTTTGCCACCATTGACTGGCATTATTAGGATCGCCCCCCTTCAGTATTTCAACACTACACCAGTTATAAACCATCTGCCACACACATAACTTCATTATCACTGTTATTTTCATAGGACCTTCATCTAGAGACCTTGTCTAGTTGTTTCTCCTGCTTTTACACTGGACCTGTGGTATTCACATCATACCCTCTTCCATTCTATCTCATTATTGAGGTTATCACTGGCCTACAGCCAAAACCTTTTAGTACTTGATCACTTGAGTGCTACTTGCTTGACTGAAAAGTCGCAGTATAAACTCACATCTAGAGGAAGTGATTAGGTCGTACAGAGGTGCCCTGAACAACTTGCACAACACAGTACCTTTATCACCAGTCGTCACCATCATTAACTATTACTCTTTGAGTTTTTGGTGTGCCATTGCCACAGAAGTTTAGGTTCATCAGCGTCAGTGCAGAAAGTGTTGGGCCTGTTGTTGAAGTTCAACTGGAGGGAAACGATAAACACCTTGAGTTTCTGTGGGTCCGAGCCATCAAAAGTATCAGGCTCCTTGACCTTGGTGCATATCAGGCATTGCAGAGGATTGTTGACTTGGATGGCAAGGCCATGGAGAAGGTTAAAGAGATCCCTGACCATGGCTTCATCATTGTTAGGAGGGTTAGGAGGGTTACCGCCAGGACCTCCAGGGCCACCAGGATTAGATGGGCCACTACCAGGTCAGCGATTGTCGTTGCCCCACAGAAGGTGTGAGCTGCAGTTGCTGGGGGAGTCAATCTCATCCTCAGAATTGCTGCCAGGTTCCTCTTCATTTTGAATGGGGAAGGTATGACATGGGTTAGAAATCAGAGTCTGTGGAGGATTGTTTTGGTAGCTGCCATAGCCACCTGAAATGGATTCTGAGGGTCCAGGGGTGAGGTTGAGGTTGAAGGGATCAGGGTTGATTCCTGAGGTGGGTTGTCATTGGGTGAAGCCATTATGGGTGTAGGTTTCCCTACAGGACCAGCTGGTGGATGCAGAGTCTTCACCAAAAAGGTGTTGATCTCCTTTGGAGGTGGATTGGGGGATGTCATTCATGGAGAAAGTGGGTTTGGGGTCCATGGTGGACTGAGTAGTCTTGGTTGGTTCAAGAAGGACTGTAGACATGCCTAAAATTTTGACTCAAGGGTTTGAGTTTGAATATACTGTTAGGATCATGCCAATAGGAAGAAGTGAAGCAGAATGCATGTGGGCTTAGTGAAGCTATTAGCAACATCACCCCTGGGTCAAAGCCCCAAGATGATTATGGATGGAGTCCACAGAGTAAGACAAGTAAAGGATTAAGATGAAGTTGCATGGAGTCAGAATCTGTGGACTTGTAGAAGAGATTGAGATTAGGCTTGAAGGCCAAGTAGAAGTGAGTGCGAGAGTATTGGGCTAAACCAAGTTGATATTTGAACTGAGGTATGTACTACTAGTTGTACAGTTTATATACTAGAGCAGAGTCCAATGGACAGAGGCTATTATAAGTATGGACATGGCTGGAATATTCTGTATCTAGAGGAGTTGAGTATTCTGTAGACTCCAATATAACACCTACTCACTACCATGACAGATTTTAGGTGTGATAAATGAATATGTGAAATTAGTATGTGAAATAGAGATATGAAATGTGGAATAGAAACTGGGAAACAGAATCTGTTAGATTCCGATAAGTGAGTAGGGACCAGTGGAATGGGTTGAAGGTTGAAGTCCATGGAGTCCACAGCATGCTCATTACAGTGATGATAAACTGAGGAAAAGGAAAGGAGCACACAGCACTCTGTAGCTGTGTAATGAGCATGCCACGGACTCCACAGACTTCAACCTTCAACACATCCAATTGGCCCCAACTCATTATTGGAATCCGATGGATTCCATTTCCCGGTTTCTATTCCACATTTCATATCTCTATTTCACATACTAATTTCACATATTCATTTATCACACCTAAAATCTGTCATGGTAGTGAGTAGGTGTTATATTGGAGTCTACAGAATACTCAACTCCTCTAGATACAGAATATTCCAGCCATGTCCATACTTATAATAGCCTCTGTCCATTGGACTCTGCTCTAGTATATAAACTGTACAACTAGTAGTACATACCTCAGTTCAAATATCAACTTGGTTTAGCCCAATACTCTCGCACTCACTTCTACTTGGCCTTCAAGCCTAATCTCAATCTCTTCTACAAGTCCACAGATTCTGACTCCATGCAACTTCATCTTAATCCTTTACTTGTCTTACTCTGTGGACTCCATCTGTAATCATCTTAGGGCTTTGACCCAGGGGTGACGTTGCTAATAGCTTTGCCAAGCCCACATGCATTCCGCTTCACTTCCTCTTATTGGCATGATTCTAACAAGCTGCTGCTATGCAAGCTTTGAAATAAAATATATACAAATATTATACTATATACAGCAGATGCTAGTTGTATCAGTATTTATCTCAACACTCCCCCTCAACTTGTATCCTGTTGAGGATGCATACCCAACATCTGAGAGAACTTTTTGTGCTTTGGTCTCATCAGAGCTTTGGTACAAATATCAGCAACATTGTCCTCTGTTAGCACATACTCCAGCTGCATAATCTACATCTTCACTGCTTCACAAATCCAGTAATAGGTGACATTAATATGCTTAGTGCAATTACTAACTTGATCTGGAGTTTCAATAGCACAAATAGCTTTGTACTATCAATTTTGAGAGGAGTTGGTGCTGACTCTTTGAATCCAATCTCATGAAGGAATTGTCAGACCTAAAGAACTTCATGTCCACAGTGAGTGCTGGAATAGTATTCGGTCTCATCAGTTGAGAGAGTGGTGGAGGTCTGTTTCTTTGCTGACCAGGCAAATACACCTTGATTTCCATAAAACAGGGTATAACCAGACACTGAACAAGCATGATTTTTTTTGTTGACAAAATCTGAGTTGCAGTATGCATAGAGTTGGAGATACTCCAAGCTTTGGAGAAGCTCCCCCTAGGGTAAGTACATTATTGTGAGTGGTGTATGCATAATGAATGAATGATGTGCTGCACTGTATGCTAATGAGCTTTGCCAGGGTTCTGCATAAATTGTGCAATCTTATGTGTTGGGAAAGTCAGGTCAAGGCAAGTCATAACAGCAGCATGCATCAAACCACCACTAGCAGATTGATAGGGAACAGTCTTCATGTACTCAATGTCTTTCTCAGTCTTTGGACAGTTGTCCTTAGACAATTTAGCAGAAGAATCCATTGGTGTCCAAATATCTCAACCACTGTTGAGACAGAAGTGCTTAGCCAGATCCTCAATATAATGATGGTGAGAGAGAAATGGTACAAGCTTTCTGGTCACGAATGATTTCAATGCCAAAAAGGAAATGTCCTTCACCATCATCCTTAATAGCAACATGTTCACATATCTCAGATTTGAGCAAGTTGACTTTGGCTACAGAATTGCAGAAAAGACCAAAATCATTGACATGGCAAGAAACAATGGAAAGCCATTTGGACCATACATGGATGAAGATACAAGGATCACTGATGCAGACCTTGAATCCCAATTTGATCATGATTGTCTTCAGCTTGTTGTACCAGAGGAGAGCAGCTTGCTTCAGGCCATAAAGGGCATTGAGCAACTTCCAGACTTTGTTCTCCTGGCCTCCAACAACAAATCCTTGAGGCTGTTTGACATACACAGTCTGATCAGATGGTAACTCACTGTTCAGGAAAGCAGAATTGACATCAACAGTATGGAATTCTCAGTCATGAATGGCAGCTATGGAAAAAAGTAAGCACACAATTTCAATCTTAGACATGTCAGAATAATCAATCCCAGAGATCTGAGTGAACCCTTGGACACAGATACAAGCGTTATACTTGGTGATAGCATGAGTTTCATCTTGCTTGATTCTGTATGCCCAAGTGCTGCCAAAGGTTTTCAATCCAGCAGGTAGATTGGCTATTATGTGTGCACATGCTGTTATTCTAATGGTGATTTCAGAGTGTTTGTTCACACCATTCAATCATTTCTCATTGCAGGAAAGGCCATCCTCTTCCATAGTTTAAAGGGTCACTTGCCTTTTATACAACCATTGCAAAAAACAAACCTGAGTATGTGCAGTTCAGTTGGGACTTTGACTATAAGGTGCTGAGCATGGATGGATGCCCTGTTCATATGTCAGACTTTGCAGACTCTATTTCTAGATGTCTTGAGATGCTTCACACAGGGATCAGGCACCTATTCTGTGGGTGTGACTATGAAGCCATCCTTGACCATATATCTGCATGCTTCAATCACAACAATCCCAGGATGTGGTTACAAGATGGTCCACTAAGCAGCAACTATGGAGAGTTGGTGATAATGAATCCTGTGAATGGTTTTAAAGCCTTCAGGTTAAACAAAAAGGACCTGACCATGAGGCTGTTGAGTCATCTTTCGAATTATGGAGATTTATTCACAAAAAAAGAAAGAAAAGGTGTGTGTTAACCCAACATATGGCCCCATGTTACTGACTCTGTTAGCAGTCACTTGAAAAATGCAATGCTGAGATGGATGTAGGCAATGTGATAGACTGGATATGCAAGCTCAACAAGTATGTGAAGCTACTTTTTTATCTGGTTACTGCAACATGGGGGAGGAGGAGGAGGTACAAGGAGGACCAAGATGATGTTGGTTCAGCACTCAAACATGGTGAATGACCAGCACATCTTTGTCTTTAACAGCATGTTGACTATTGTTACCAACTATTCTAAGACTCAGAGCTCCCAGGAACATGGTGTACATGTTGCATGGTGTCCATTGTTTGCAGTCTCCCATCTTCTCCTCCTTGTAGCCACTGTCTATCTGGCTGCCTTGAACATCTATCTGTTTGTCCAAGCACATTTGCCAAAGAACAGCTCTAGTTCAGACTTTTACACCTTGCACCTATTCATTCTAAGTGGACATCAAGCAGATACAGATCTGTTCATGGATTTTACATAGGAAATCACTACCACATACCTCAGTGCAACCCTTAGCATGAGATCCTGGCAACAATTTATGCATACCATGCTGGTCAATCTTTTCAAAGTCAACTTTATCTCATCAGATCAGCTTGATGAAGAGGTCCAGCATGTTCATACAATGTTTGCTCATATCCAGCAAGTCAGTCAACAGCACTACTCTATCCAATGTCTCAGCCACATTGGTTTCTTCCAATTAACACATCAGTTTTCATTGGCATGCTGTCAACAACCTACTGCACCCTGCCCACTAGGCAAAGGCCAAATCTGAGCATGGAGTAGATGCCATGTTGTTTTAGCAACAGTCCATGTACAACAAAGTAACCTGTGTGGTCACAAATCAGTTTCTTGTGTCCTTTGACAAGTGGACAAACAAGCTCAAGAGAACTATAGAGAGCACTCAGTGTTTGATGATTAACTTGATGCAGTACACTCATGTGAGGCTGTCATCCAGTGACAATTGCTTGCTCTCACAACAATTCAATAAGGTACTGATACAAGTACATCTGCAAATCTTTTGAGAAATACAATATGTTCTTCTGAGTGGTAGCATTGGTTTTCAATCACACAGCAGGCAGAGCTTGTTCAGTCTACATTGGGCAAAGAGAATATTCTTGTGATCATGCTGATGGGGAGTGGGAAGAGCCTATCATTTTTCATGGTGCCATGCCACAATACAGATGATCTTCATATTGTTGTTACCTCTCTCACCACTTTGACTGAAGATATGGGGTAATGTCTTGGGCAAAACCATGCTGTATGCAGCAGAATTTACCTCAAGTTCTCCTCCCAGCTTGAGGATGGGCAGCTCATTTTTGTTGCTGCACACTATACTGGAACTGATCAATTTTTGAGCTAGCTTGGACCACAGCAATCACATCTACAACAGGTCTTCATTGATGAATGCCATCATATCTATTTGTCCAGCATCTTTTGAATAATCCATGGGCCCATTTCCAGGCCCAGCATTACTTATTCTGTCAGACATATCCCAGAAGAAGAAGATCTGATTGCCAATGTCACAATATTTTGCCAAAGATTTATCCTTGGTGAGGATGATTGAGCCATCATTTACAGTAGAACGATTGTAGATGCAAAAGTGCTTGTGGAGGAACTAGGCTGTGACTTTTATGTGTATTGGGGAAGGGATAAATCAGTCAAACATGCAGCTCATCATGCATGCCAATGTAATGACTCTTATCAATATCATATAGCAAACTGGGTGAGGTGGACATGGTTGGAAGGAGGTGTTTTTGTTTATTTTCTGGAATCAACTCCCTTGGACATTGATGTGAGTCTGATGTTATCACAGTATGTATGGCATGCTGATGATAAAACAGTGTGTGGGCATGCTTGGCAGGTATTAGGATCTGAATCTGGAGGTGCCTCTTACTGCTGCCACCACACTGAGTAAGAAGGGGGAGACACTGATGCCAATTATAATGCATGCTCAGCAGGCTGAAGGTATCCTTCCTCACATTGAAAATGTGAGCAGTGCTAGAGACAGGGTTCAGGCTCACTACCAAGAGTCTGAAGGGCATCTTTTGAAACTGGAAGACACCATCAATTCTATCTTAGGATATTGATGTGTGTACTGCTGGGTTCATCACCACCCTAGTGAGTCTAAGTTGGGTCATGAACATCACATTGGTGATCTTAGCATGTGTGGTCTGCTCAGACTGTTTCAGGTTATTCAATATGACAACCAGGATGTCATTCACCAGGCGATATGTTACTGATGTTGGATTCCATTTCAGAAGCCTTTCAATCACCTGCTTAACCCCAGAGCAGGTTCAATGAAAGTGTTAGGGTCAGCAAAGGTTGTTTGCTGAGCCAAAGTTTGTACAAATGTGATGATGGAAAGTTGTTGGTGCCACAACCTACAGCTGGAAATATCACCCTCCTGAGGGCTTCTGTCCTCCAAATCACATATGCAAGGCCCTTCATCCAATCACAAAGTCTCTCATCATCGCATTTGATTGCTTGGGCATGCTTGAAGGCATATAAGTATAGCATGCTGCAGAAGAAACAACAACTGCTAGTGAATCTGAAGCCACCCCTGAACAGGTTGTAATGGCTGCTGCTGGTCCCTGACCTCATGCTCAACAAACATTCAAGGTAGAGCCCATAATGCTCCACATTTGGTGCCTGGTTCAGTACTGTGTGGTACATGCAGCTGTGAGCCATGTCTAATATCTTTGCTGTGGTGGAGTGTCACCTCCTGGAACTTGCCATTCAAGTCTTTGACTGTAAAGACAGGAGTTGGAAAGGGTGATGGCATGGTGTCACCAAATGGGGAAAATGGTGGAATGAGAGTATGGTGAGGAGAGGTTGGAGGCAATGAACTTGGGGCATTAAAGGACATTGGGTCATCATCACCATCGTACAACTCACTTTGCTTATTGTCATTGCCATAGTCATTTTTGTCATGATTGTTGTTGCTGTATAGTTTCATTGTGATACTGGCACTCTCTCTAGTGGTCTTAAACTCAGTCCATTGCTTTGCAGAGAACTCTGCTCACAGCTAGTTACCCTATGGTGCAGGTGAGAAAATCACAGGAATTGGGGAAAATGCTGCATATGATGCAATTGTAGAGGTGGGTGCTTAGTTCAGTTCCATAAGCCTACACAACACAGCCATCCATGGGGCATGGGTAATCTCCTTGCATTGATTCAAGAGGGTAAGCTCTTCCTGTTAGATGAGTCAGTATGCCTGCCTCCAGTTGAAATGCATGAGGACTCACCTATGATTTTGAAAATTATACTGGGGTCCTTGTTGTGTATACCAAGGTGGCAGGCTTGCTTGTTCCATGTGTTGAACACCTTCTTGCAACCAAATGTACATGACACATGTTGTCAATGTAAGCAAAGAGAGGGAGTGCTCATTGAGATGGTGGTAGAAGCAGGTGAAGGATAGATGGCAGGGGTCCATCATATTTATATATGTTCAGTGAAGTAGTAGGGAAGTAATATTTGAGGTGTCAATCATGACTGACTGAAGACTTGCATTGGTGGGTTTTGTATTGGATGTTGTACATGCATCAATCACATGCCATTCTGCACCAGTTGAAGCAGGTGAAAAAGACCATTGGTATGTAGCTCAGACTGCTCTCAGTGTCGTTGTATCTTCTTTCAATTAGCTGTGTTGGATGCTAACTGTTCAGAGAAGAGTGAGAGAGGCAGACTTGTAATGTGTATGTATACTACAAAATACTGTAGCCATGCCAGCAGTGCTCATTGCTTTCTGCCATCTGTTGTAATTGATGCTATCCACTGTGGCAGGAAATCAGTGGCAAGAGGATGAGAACATGATTGAGGTATAGCATCAGTGCAGACAACTTTGGATGGCTTGTTAGCTATTTGTGTAAATTCTGGCAGCCAAGTGAGCTCACTATCCTTTCTAGATTGAAGTAGTAGTGGTTGACCCAGAGCATTGATGGAAAAACCCTAGCCACCATGATCTCAATAGATATGCAAAGGTTGTTTAGAATGGTGTCTTCATGCCTTAGCTGCATCTTGACTGCAGTATGCCTTGATTTGAATCTAACTGCAAGATGAGAGGTGATGGCAGACTGGAGAGGCTTGTTGAGTTCATAAAGGAATGCAAGCAAGTGCAGTGTCTGGGGTTGGAACATGCTTAGTGGGCACTAGATCAGTTCATTAGCAAGGTGGCAGTAGGTGAGCCTTGAATATACCAGCAGCTCTTGCATGAGGCATATGCTTTTATATAGGCTGGGATCTGGCTGTGGGCAAGAGATATGAGAACAGGGCAGGTTAGCACTTAGATTGGCTTACAAAAAATATATCGAGACACATTAATGGACTGGTTTAATTCTATTTGAATAGCTTGAAAGCAGTGAATGTCTGAAATTTTTGCAGCATGTATCCAGGTCTTTACCTACCTTTATCTCTTACTGCATTAAGGCCCTGCTCTGCAGTATAGAACCTAATTTGTTTTATTCTTACTGTCCATGCTCTGTGAGCTATTCTGAAGGCCATGTGGACCATAAGTCCCCAGGCCTATGACACCATCAAAGAAGCACACAAAGCTAAGCTTGTGCTGTGGCAGTGAGATTGTTGGCACCTGTTTTCAGGGGAGGAATTGCATGGTAGACTTGAGCTTATCCAACCATATATGGTGAGCTTCCCTTGTGGCTAGTGGCCCCAAAGATGAGAATGACAAAGACACCATGGCCCTGCCACTATCAAAATGCCAGAAGATGAACACTCATGGGAATGAGGCCCAGTCAAACTAGTCAGACAGTGATAATGTGTCACCTCTCATTTAGAGGCACTAGCCATCATCCCCTCCAATTTCCTGCTGTCTAATCCCATCACATCTTTCTCTTCAAACACTCAGTCCCTGGCAAGGGGTGGCAAGTCCATCTCTTGTTGATTTATCAAGGGAAAAGTACCAACAAACATTTGGGTTACTGTCAAAGAGGGCTCCAGCCTGTCTCTGCATTCTCTTCCATCTAATCTCATTGTGTCTTCTTCCTTCAACACCCAGTCCCTGGCAATGGGTGGCACACCTGTTCATCAATATTCATTGGGGCAAGTATTTAAGATCCTGCATCTGAAGCTGGATGCAGATGTTCCACCTGCACACTGTGCTGAGATCCTCTCCATCCCTGTTTACCAGCATGTAAGTATTCCTCACTCATGGTTCCTCTGGCATGATATCTGAATTGCATGCATCTTTCTAGCCACAGTCATCCCTCAGGAAGCACAGTTGTGAGTAGGTACCCCAGTGTGGGAGAGTACATATTGTGAGAGGCTGCATTCAAGTAGTGAGAATGGACCTTGATCCAGTTACCAGGCAATCACATGGAGCTCCATTTGGTTACAAAATCCTGTATAAATTTGAGAACCTCTTTTCCACTGAGTGCCTTGATCACCTTGAATAAAAATTTCCTGTTCTATAACTGGTGTCTTGTCATGTGCATGCAGAAGTTGCATACATCTTTGTTTACTTTGTTATACCATAGGACATCATCTGTACCCCCAAGCTTGTCACTCACTTTGTGCTCAAACTTGCTGACTAGTCTAACCTTTATGTTGATGGGCTCCAAGTCTTGCTCTAACAGGGCAACTATTTTTCCAAAGGGCCTGCTATGTTTTGGAACATCAAGACCTGATGCTAGCTACCAGAAATAGTCAAGGAAAAGAGTGACCCAAACTAGATCCAGGATTAGATGGATGTCACAGATAAACTCAATGCCTACAATTTGATATAATCTGTCCAGGTGATTTCTAGCTGCCACAATTTTTCATTGCTGCCCCTTGAACATTTTAAATAGGGTCTCAAGTTGTTTGTCTCTATCCTTTCTGGCATGCTGATTTCCTATCTGGGTGATCTATAATTTATAGTACAAATTGAATAAGTCCTTGTGGTAGTTTTTCTTTTCTAAAAGCAGCCAAGACTTGCAGTCTTGTGCAAATTGGATTGTGATTATTGTTTGTATGACAAAGTTCACAAAGGAGCAACTGGCCTCAAGGTCATGTAGTTTAAACAGCTGTGTGTTACAATTTATTCACTTTTTTCCTCTTCCTTGCCTTTTCATTATGCTTTATGCAATCTTGCTTACTTGCTTGTCCTAAACTTCACTTATTAATGGACTTCTATTGTCTTTCAGAATCATCTTCTAGTACTATTATTTTTGTATATAAGCAGTAGCTCTTGAAAGTGTATTCCTAATTCCATAAAATATTAGCCTAACTGAGTCATAAAGCACATACAATCTCTTGTGTGGTTATTTGGGAAAGTGGTAACACAATCTCTGAAATGCTAGCTTATCTTTATCCAATAGGGTAGGCCATTTGCTCTGCAGGCAAACTGGTTTAGTTGATGGGACAATGGTCAAATGAAAGTGGTCTAAGGTACATGGCACTGGCCCAGGCACAGCCCATGGCAAATCCTGTTTTGTACAAACAAGCTGATAGTATATTTGTTTGGCTATGTCATTATCCCTCACCAGTGATATAGATGTAGAGTCCCAACTTTTAGCAACCACTGCATTTGCCATTCTCACTTGGCATGGAGAACTGGTCACTAACCTGTTCCATCTTTTGCATGACAAAATTGCAAGGCTTCCAGCAAATTTATCAGCTGTCAAGAGCCTACTTGAGGTAAAGTACTTATTTGCTATAACTGGAAACCAATCAAACCCTGATGTGATTGCCTAGAGATGCCACTGTTTTACTCTCTGCCAGACTAAAAAACATATCTCATCCTGCTCTACCCTGCTAGAGGTACCTGTTTTGAGTTGGACTGACCAGTCCAACTTCAGCAGACAAGTACAGTCTCTCATGATGATGCTTTCACTTTTGGATAGTCTAGTGGTATCTGTGGAACACAATTTTGGATAGTCTATCAATGTTGTGTACTGCCCATTTGAGGTTCTGACATGTGGTAGTAGGCTCAAACTCTTGCTTAAAAGGCTGCAACAATAGCCAAACCTTATTGAAAAAAGCCTCCCAGTGCAGATGCAACCACTCTCACCTGACCCCCTTCAGATCCCTGTCAAGTCACATACCACTCTTGACTCCTGGTATGGGCAATGCTTGATCCACACTGAGCAATCATGCTGCAAACAAAGAAAGTCTGTTGTGTGATGGTGTCCTCTTGTTGTGTGAAACCTGAAACCTAATGCAACTCATGCAAAAGTTTTTATCTATCACACCTGAGCAGGGTGGGTGCTCTGAATATATAGCCCTAGTTGACAAGTAGGTGCACTTTTGAATTTAGATTTTGCATTGCATTGAACACCAACACCATCCATGTCATGAACACCTACTCTATGAATTGCAGAGCTTGACTGCAACATTGAGTCTCCTGCTTGCAGCCACCATATCTCTCCATTAGTTCTATTCTATCGACCTTGCTCTCTCCCCCTTCTTGTCCCATGTTATCTGTGAGTGTTTCATTTGCCTTGGTTTAATGAGGACATGGGTAGTACCCTGCTCCTCTGAGACCTCTGCCACTGGATTCAGACTTGTCATGACATAGCAGGATTCTACCCAGGATCTAGTGTGCTATGGCAAGTTTTTATCTAGCTGTGAGGTGGTATGTCAAGGAGTCATGTATTGCTCACCTACCTGAAAGGGACATGCAACAATGTGGCAGGATTCTACTCAGGATCTAGCATGTTGGGGCATCCTCTTCTGGAGAGCAAGCATGTAAAACCAATCCCAAGTCTTGAGCAAGATGTGCTGCAATGTAGCAGGATTCTACTCAGGATCTAGCTCATCAGGCACCTTTTTCTGAAGAGCCAACCACCTGTCCTCTTCAGCCAAGCCCCAATCCACCACATGCTGAGATTCATATGACCTAGGGCAACTGTGATTATGCTTTAGATGCTCAAGGTGCATTGCTATGGGTTTTAAATCCAGGACTTTGCTCACAATTCAGACTTGTAATAAATCCTACTTGAACTATGTGGAAACCATCCTTGCACCCCTAACACTGGTCCTTCAGGATCTCCTCAAGGAATTGACCCTGGTTGAGAGCCAACTGCCACTTGACTATGAGGATGACCTTGATGATGGCATCCATGCCAGCCCAAAGTGCCCTGCACACACTGTAACCTACCAAAGTGACAAAAATTGAAATCTGCTGCAGCAGCACACATTGTTGATGACCTCAATGACATTCAATTGCCCAAGCCTTCCTGTGCCACCCCTGTTCCTGTTGATCCCATAGCTGTGCCATATTAGAAGAGTTGACACAACATCAAGTGATCTCAACAATGTCAGGTGGCTAAGTCTGTTGGTTCTGCCACCTCATCTGCATTCATCATAACCATTGCAAAAGTCCTCATAGGCTTCTTTGCCCATGACATGTGTCTTGGCACATATCTGACTCTTCTATTGACACCAAATGTTAAGGACTGCTCACTCACTTCTCAATGGCAACAGCATAGTTTTTGCCTTCTTGGCTGGTTGACTGGATGATCCAACCTATGTTGAAGCTTGCAATATTGGCTGAGGGTGCAATGAGGGGAGCCATGGCAGAGCTTCCCCCTCCCTGGTTTGAGTGGATGGTCCTGCACCACTGTAGATAATTTTTTGCATGTGAATTATTCAGTGGAATAAAATTTCAGAGCATGTACAAATATGCAGGAGATGCATAGGGATACTGTCACCGTTCCCGATTTGCATCAGGGAGCCATGGGAAGGCATCAGGAGGTGAGATAACACAATGGAGGGGCCTCACAAGCATGGTGTGGGACCGTGGAGAGACATAGGCACATTGGGAGGCATACGCAGCATTGTATACACCTGTATAATGCTGCATATGCCTCCTATCATGTCCCATATGATCCCCTGTGCATGTGCAAGGGTCATATAAGCATCCAACATCTCCCCAGACAGTCTTGGGAATCTCCAACAATGCTGATCAGCTTGATATGAGTCAGGGCTGGGGACCTAGTGCCCTTGCTCCTGATCATTATCATCTCTCTCTTCCTCTTCCTCCCACTCCTCTGCTCATTCCCTCCTGTCCTTCCACCCCCTATACTTTAAAAAAACATGCAAATCACTCTCAAAATCAATCCTACCCTCGCTTCTAACAGGACTCAAGAGCAATTAGCTGAGTATGCAGGGGTTTTAAGAGCATGCTTGGAAGCACATCAGGTGGTGATCAGGAGCAATTTGGGGGGTGGGTTCCTGACACTTTGGGCATTCCTGTGAGTAGTAACAACATTCTACCCTCCTGATTGTAATTGGCTCCAATCTCAGCAAACCAGCCTACAATTCCGATCACTATGGGACTTTTAGGGGTATAGCTCCAAACAGCAACCTCATCTATGTGATCCACTGCTACAATGTGGATCAAGATCACACCACCTGCCAAGGGTGGCCCAATTGGAGGAATTGTCTCACAACCTACCTCATGCTTACCTATCTTGATATGTTCAAGATGTAAACAGTGCATATTATTTCCTTTCTCTTCCCACATGTCCTCACTATCATGCAGTCAGTCATTCATTTTTGGAATATTTATGACGCTTATTTCTTGACATCCTATGACTCCACATTCCTTTGTAGATATATTTTTGATTTACTAATGTAGCATAATTTTTATGATACAATATGAAGTAACACCAAAATGTAACATACCCTATACCTGACACCCTACACACTGTCTGTAAATTGTATTACATCATCATAACATACTGATGTTGGCTTTATTCAGCAGCTGGTCAACCTTCCATCCATGCAGAGGGCTGCAACATTTGCAAGCAGTGAGTGTGTAATGGGTGATGACCTAAACCATATAGGTCATGATTGTTACTATCTCATCACTTGGTATTTAATCAGCTATAGTAGTATAGTATATTGAAATACCATCTTTTATTCTTTTACTATCTTGTATATGCAATGTAGTCCACCAATATACATTGGTCAACATTCTAGTGTAACCAGCTATATCAGCAACTACAAGCCTTACAAGCAACCAGACAGGGAGAACAGCAAGAAGAAACATGTCTACCACTATGACCACTAGATCAAAAAAGTAGGGGATGCAATTAACTGTAACCACAGTTGACCCCTAACAATTTTTGCAACCAGGTTCTTTCAGAATTATTAATAACCAAGCTACTTTGGCAGATACCACTGTAACCCCTCAAGGGGTCAAATCAATATAATTGATGCCCAGACCATTGACAAGGATGCTGCATGTGCATCCAGCCCTCTCACTCCAACCAAAACACTGCAAATAGAATGGGATATACACCAACAGATGTGGTAACATTACTTGTTGTATTTCCTTTTGGGACTCAGTTTGGACTTTCAGAGTTAGGTTTACTGGAAGTTGCCAGTGGAAACATTCCTTTTGAAAAACTTTCCTCAGCCATGTTCCCTCTTAAGTCTTAGTGTCAATGTTGTCATTTGTTTCTTTGTCCTTTTTTCTCTTTCTCACTTATTGTGTCTGAAAAAATTCCTTCTGCCTCATACATGCTCTGTTCCTCTTCCCATGGCTTTGTTTGAAGATATCAAGCCTCATCTACAACACATCCAGCCTTTCTTGTGGGAGGATCCTTGGTCAGAAGCCACTGAGATTGACCTTTTTTATGGCCATTACACAGGCTCACCCTGTTATAGTGCATAAGCTGGTCTTTTACTAGGTTTGCTTCTCACCTCTTCACAGATGGAACTCTGTCTCCAGTTGTTTTGAGACATGAACTGACCCTATACATTGTATATGTGTAATGTCCTCAAGACATTCATGGTCTTAGCAACCAAAGTTGAAGAGTCCTTTTATGATCCGAAATGAACTCTTTAGAGATTGACTCTAGAGGAATTTTATGAAGTGCAGTCCCCCTTTCTTTTAATTTGACTTTCTTCTGATATAATGTCTATTTGTTTGCAGGCAACCCTGCTGTTACCATGGACAGAGAGGTATTGCAGGAGAGCAACCCCCACATTACTGTCATACCTTGGCATAGCAATCCAGCTAGAGAGTCATTGCTGGAGAATGGCTCTGATAATACCATTGTACTCAGCCATAACAATTCAAATGAGGTGTCATCGATGCAGAGTGCAGCTGAGACTCCTGCTCCTGTCAAGGAACCACCATTGACCTGGGCTGAAGCTGCTGAGGCTCATTTGTTCTCCCAGCTCCATGTTCATCACCAATGTCTACTACCAGGCAAGCATCCTAATCCCTCCAACTCAGAGTCTGAGGTTTGTATTCCTTTTTGTCTCATTACTTTTACTCAGCTTCTTTTGTATCCCAGGCTCCTTCCACCAAAAAGAGCAACAGTGGCAAGTCGGTATCCCATAGCTCCTCCCCTATTCAGCACCCTTGTACATTGTACTCTTCCTTTTACTATCCTTTTTCTGAATATGAGTGTCATCTCTACAATCATCATCTCCCTATAATGTCTCTGGTCATTCCCCTTTACCAGGGCCCACATCTCTTTACTATGCTGTTTCTGATGATGTTGACACTTTCTTTGAACACAATGATAAATGTTTTGGCCTCATATCAGATTCTGTTGTCACTTCTCTTGGCCAATCCTCTTGTCTGTTGGAGAAAGTCTGGACAACAGTTGATGAGGAGCTGGAGAGTGCTGCCAACACTGCTAAGGAGAAGGAGGATAGTAGTTTTGAATGGGAATATTTGAGTAATTTTGAATGAATCCTGCCTCTTCTCCACCCCATTCTCTTATTCTATAACTCAGGGTTGTCCTCATGAGGTTTATTTTTTTTCATATAATCTGGATTGTGCCCTTGTGGCAAAAAAAAATAATAACTACCTATACTGCATGGGGTGGTTCCTGAGCACTTTATGGCACTGTAGGCAAGTAAAGCTTGGGCCATGCATGGCTGTCCTGATCTGTTTGAACAGAAGGATCACAAGTGGGTATGTGATATAGGGCTGCATCATAGTGGTCATAACTTCAGTGGGGATTTCAATCAGTTGGCTCCAGAAGAACAGAGGTATGGCTTGCTCCTGGTGTTCTTTCAAGATGGCTTCCAGCCACTTTTGAATGCACATTTTGCAATACAAGTGCCCACAATCAGGGAGCCTGTTGGTTAGCTTTAATATCATGTTTGTTCACAAGGCATAGACTACAAGGAACTGACAGATACAGATACCACAGGGTTTCCTTACATAGCGCACATACAACATCATCTTCAAGACTGGTAAGCATCTGCATAGGCCAGCATCAGATTCAATTCTATCATCAGAGGGCTATCAAGCACCACTCACCACTTTCAATTTAACCAGCTGCTTTTGTTGCTCTTTAATACCTGCTTCATATTGCACTGCTCACTGTTCAGACTTTTTGAGAGCAGTTTTGGCCTTCTTGAGAGCATTTTCAACATTTCCTGCCACTTTTATCAATGCATCATACTGGACCATCCCACTCTCAGCTGTGGCTTGGACCCTTTTAGTGTCTTCCATTTCCTGTAATAAATTGTGAACTACTGTCAGGCTACACCGAGATTGCACAGTACCTTTAGCAATATCTTCACCAACATTTGTAAGTGCTGTATGGTGCTCATATGCACCTAAAATAGTCTTTTCTCTCATTCATGCCTTGGCCTCTTGAGTACCCAAGTGTGACCTGACTTTTGATCTGAGTAGCCACTGCTGTGGTGAGCTGGCATCAGTCCTTGGTGAGGACTGGAAAAAGGAATGTCTACATAACTCAGAATACATCAGAAACAAGCACATGTAAAATGCAATTATTCCATTGTTGTTCTAAGCCAAGACTGCAACAGAAAGGATGGAAGGGTTGATCTCACAGACTGTCATAGATTTTCCATATCTGCATAATCTGCTCATACAAAATGCCCAAGCAAACTGTTATGTTTTATATCATGGTTCATGATGTGGTACATTGTTGAATATCTACATTGAAACAGGTATATGGCAAAAACAATGTTGATGGACATGCTGTTCAAGAGAGTAGGCTGAAGATGTTGGACCAGTGCAGTTTTGATGGGCCTGCCTCCCCATTTACACCACTCACACTTGTTGAAACTTGTGTGTTGCTCTGACCTTGGCTGTAATCTGACTCTGACATCTCTCCTCCCTGCACATCCTTGATGAGTGACTTGTTTTATTTCTGGAAGCAAGAGTAGCTTCTCAGGAGTGTCTTGTATGCCATTTTCCACTCAGTGATCCTTTCTCCATCACTATCACTTTCATTATTAGCTGTTTTGTGATGCTTGGCTGGTGGAGGTGGACTGCCATGTCTTGACAGCCTCTTTCTTCAGTGGAGATCACATCCCTTGCTGGAACTGGATGTTTTAGTATGAGCCTGAGGTGACAAACCAGGAGCATGGAAGATTGACACCAAGGCAAAATCATTGTTGTCATCCTCTTGGTCCATGTATGCCAGCCCTAACATCAAGTTTGCTAATGACAGGTCAAAGAGATCTGAGATGTTAATGGTGTCAGTTGACTGCCAAGTCTATTAGAACTACAAAAAACTGTACTTTTTCAAGGGGGATGCATAGCAGGACTCATGCAGGCAACCTCTGTCTGGTTCAGCATGGATGTGTTCTAGATGTGCAGATTTAGCTTGACAAATATTTGTTGAAAAGTGAAAACACAAGTACTAAACATGCTTTCCTGTCATCTGAATCTATCACTGTACAAGGTGGACTTTTCACACCCTGAATGGCAGTTTGTATATCAGATGAAGTTTAGGGCTGTAGTGACAACATACCTTGCTGGATTGCAAGTCTTTGTTTTTCATGAGATCTCAGATCTCACATTTGCCAGCAGTCTCTGTAATCTGGGGTGGAAGCAATGCTGAACTAAAGGAGGATGACATGGGCACATAGTTCTTTGAAATAGAACCATCTAGGAAATAGAATTTGTACATTTCATGATGGTGGTAGAAGCCAACAGTGTTGGAAGAGACAGCACTGCACTAGTAGTTGTCCCCTATGCTGATAAAAATATAAAGAAGCTAGAGTTAGTGTTGCTAGAGAAAAAGAACCAAAGGGTTCAGGGTTTCCCAGGACTTGAAATGAGAAAGAACTCACCAATGCTATTGTTCCCATGCCTTTGAATGATCACCAAAAAAAAGTAGTTTCAGAGCTCTTATTGCAATTATTCATGCTACTTGAGTGCCTTGAGGGTATACTGTAGCATTCTCTTAACAATGAGAATCCATATGCCCATATATTCACACAAAATTCCAGCCAAAATCATCACTGAAGGATTGTTAAAGGCTCTTGCTAAGCAAAGCCAAATACATTGTTAACAAAACTGTTTGACTACAGCCTTGCTGCCTCTGGACCACTCTATCTAGCATTTAGTCAGGATAAATGACTGCGGGTAAAGTACACATATTACACATACATAAATTGTTGTATGTGGTGTTGTGTTGCTGTCCTGTATATAGTATGTCATCTTGATGGATTATACTCTATGTGGTAATCCCCTGATTTTGATGATCAGATCTAAATATAGTAAAATAATCCACAATTGACCAACTTCTCTGCATCAGTGCTGAGTGGGATTTGCATGTATTCACACTGTCCCTATGTTCATAGGGTTTTAATGTTCATACAGACACCCACCAGCATACACTGCTGCCAGTCACATGGCTTTCCAGCAGTACAGCTATTTAATTAGCTTTGAGCTTGTTAATTGCTCTCTACCTCTTTTCTATTGTTTTCTTTCCAGTGAGTTGTCTATTGCTTTTTTCCTAACTGGGTTCTAATATTCTGGTATACTTGTATTGTTCTGCAAGATGGCTATCTGATACTATCATTTTCAAGCAAGATTTCCATGCAGGGATTGGTTGTTTGGGGATCAGAAAGGTCCAATGTTCAACAGTGTTGGCAGGTGCCTTTCTGGGTAGTGTGCTCTGAGATGTGCAGCAGAGGTATGCCAGTGATCTGGCACAGGAAAATGTGGAATATCTGTCTCTTTTGTGAAATTTCTCTTCCTTTGGATGGCATCAATCATACCAGTACCCCTTTGATCACTACACCATATGAGGGTACAACCATACTAGCTGGCTTGTTATAACTATTGAAATGCAAGGAGATAATGATGGGGTTGTTTATATGTATGGACAGGCAGAATGGCTGCTCTGGTTCTTGTGAGGTACCTGGGTTGCAACCAAATAACCTCACATTAAAGTTTTTCTCTAAGCCTGTGGATCATGTTGAGGTGAGTTTTCTTTCTGCCTTGTTCTTGAGCTTTTACTGATTAATATTGTCTTAGGTGAATTAGATGTATGCTCTTGCAATCTAGTATATGTAACTCATGTAACAAGGAACTAGTATGTGGGAGTGGTATTTTCAATGATGTGGAGCTTTAGCAGCTGCAAGTAAGTTGGAATTTGGTGTATTGCATTGGATATCTACACTCAATCTATCATTAGCTTAGGCCTCACTGGGGCATACTCATCTCCTAGTCTACATAAACTTGTGAGTGCTCCTTGCCATTTCATGCTGAATATATGCACACTGTCCTTAAGATTGGATGCATGAATGAGGTTGTTGATGGCAAGCAATACTGCAGAATTATTGGGCAAAGTGTAGTGATTGTGAGAAATGACTTGCATTTAGAACTGAACATGATATTGTTCATAAAGATGACATCAGCTTCTGATGTCAGACTTTGAAGGATTAGGCTCTGATGTATATCTCCATGCTCAATAATGATTGACTTGAGCCTGTGGTTGGTCTTAGAGACCATTGAGTTGGTACCCTCTATGCAGACATCCTGCATCTCTATACTATAGACATAGTATTCATATGCCATGGACAGTTGGCAGATGATGTTGGCTGTTCTGCAGCTGAGATCTAATACTAGAAAGGATTTTTGAACATTGCACAGTGTTGATATTTGCATCACAAAACTGGGCATCAACTCTCTATAGGCTTTGCCTCCCCATGGCTTGTACTCTTGGTTCAGATGTTTTGCCATTGGACAAATTTGATGCACATAGCATTACTTGACAATGTGATGAGAGATGATCTCAGACATTGGAATGATGGGTTTGACTGCAAAGACTTTGTTGATTTTGTTGATGTTGGTTTGAACATTCTTAAAGAAGACACCATGTAGTGCTTGGGAAAGGTCCTTGACTCTGATGTAATCTTCTTCATTGTATCCTCTATTGAGTGCTGGGAGAGGGAATTAGCAACAACAGGAATGGATATGAGTGCAAAACTTGCATTGAACTAGCACCTTGACTGTTAACAGCACATCTGTCATGAGATTGTACATGTCTACTCCTGATTTTGGCTGCATCAAGAGGTACCTATGCAGTGTAGTCAGTGTGCATTCCAAGCAGTGTCTTAGGGTTGGTACTTGCTTTTCTTGGGTTCTGCTGCCTGGATAAGTGAGGGACACAATGTGCCTAGATTCATGAAATGCTGCAACTGATCAGAAGATGTAGGAAACATGGTTGTATACTCACCTTTTTCATAATTGGAGATGTTTTATTGCACCATGTCTCAGCATATGATGGGCATATCTTTGTATGAATGCCTGACATGACTGTGAGCCAGGTGGGTGCTCAGGAGATAGAGGTACATCTTTTGTGTTGTAACCTCAAATCTGATGGGGAAGGTGTTGGATGTACTTGAATAATGCTGCACAGGCTGGCTCACCATTACTGGGGGCAAATAGGTATCCTTTCCTCTGAACACTAATGTTCCTGGGACTGTATTCTTGATAGTATGCCCAAGAGTAATGGTAGACCCCACATGTTCCACCTCTTGATACTTCCAAGCTCTTTGCAATTATCAAAGTGTGATCATCAAACAGTTAGACCATCTATCCCAAAGCTTTTCATTTCTGTTTCATTTTTCCTACAGATATGAAGTCAGAGACCTGGAAGTTTGCAAACAGTGTACAGGTATCTCTACTGTAAGTTCTCTTTGTGCCATGGTAGCAGCAGATAATGCCATTGAAGAGAAAGATTAAAAAAACCTTTAAAAAAAGCACTCATGAACTGAAGATCCTTCACATAACTAATATAATGGGTATTGTTGCTCATTTAGAAATTGCATGAGATAGCACCTTATAGCAACTGGAACTACAGCACCAAACACTTGAGTTTCACATGGTTTGTGAGATTGCACTTTGATATGATTATTGATCCCAAAATGTCTTCATGGTGATAATTTTTAAGGTCACCATTTTCTGTTCAGTACAATGCTAGCAGTGCATTCCCTTCCAGGTTGTTCAATGATATGTGGTGTGTCAATGCCTTTATTTGGTTCCAGGAGCTGAAGTTTCATTGCTGAGCAAGGAAAGGAATGGTTGACAATGACTCTAAGTTTGCCTGGTTTTGTTTCCACCACACTGATATGCATGGAATGTATTCACCCATAGATTTTGTGATTTGTATAATATATACTTATCTAATCTATACTGTACTTGAACAATAGAGGGCTAGAATTGAGCCTCCAGCAAGCAGAGCCGATATCAAGTACAGAAGTGCTGGCTATATTGGTATCATTTAGAGAGAGATATGACCCTGCAGAATCATAAGGTCCACATCAATGATGGGAATATTCTATCTGTCAATCAATCTTGTAGGAATATTCAATTCAATTGTGTTGCATCAGATAGTTCAATTCCCAGCAGTTCAATAGTTGCCCCTCAATCATGAATAGTCCTGAAACTAGGCATCATGGAGTCACTATGTGGACTATACAACCAAATATCCTATTGATGTGCTGCAAAGCGGGTAACTAGCAATATTGAGCTAGAACTCTGGTAATAAACTGATAGACCAGGTTGCCTAGCATGATGATAGACTAGTCTGACCTAATTTTCACCAGTAGTAGTTTACCTTATATTGTATGACTAAATATCTGAGATATCACAGACTGGTAGTAGTATATAAGTACTGTACATATGAATATATAAGAGGCTTCACCACCCTGCAGTTTGACACTATAGCACAGTAGCTAAGGTTGAATTAAGAGGTATTAAGTTGAGTCTTGGGCCACTAGCATATCACTAAGTCCACCAAAGAATAGAAAGCATAGATTTGATTGAAGTAACTTTGCAAGTCACAGAAGACCACTGAATATTCAGAAAGAAACTTGAAATGAAGGCACAGTAGCCAATATATAAGCCAGTGGCCAGTGAGCCATAGATTGATCAGTGAACTGGAATAGCAAGGCAAAGAGCCATCTAGTTTCGAGTTTTGAAGTTTGTTCAGTATTCCCAGAGGCAAAGTTTCACTTCAGAATGAATATATTTGCTGAAGTACACTATTACACAATCCACACTTTGTATATCCACTTGGTTGAAGTCTGATTGACTTGGATATTCCACCTGCATTTGGCTGTTGAGCTGAATATTCGTTGCAAAGTCAAACTATTCAGTTTGCAAGGATCTTCTATCGATCTCGAAACACCTGAACTCATATATAGTTGGTGATTGTGAGTGCAAGGATTGCTTAGGAGTTAGTATATATGAGTTACACCTTGTATATATTGGTTTCTAGCTATAGCTTGATGGTTACCAAGCACATCAACACTTAGTGGGGCCATTCTATGGTATCCTGTTTTGGATTGGTTTTAATCTTTTCACTTTGCCTGCAGATTCAGGTGTTTACTTATGCATTTAGCTAGTTCTGTGGGTTCATAACCTCTGGATAGATGTCCTTTCATCATTTCCTTGTTGTATTTTTCAGTCAGGAAGGTGGTATGTTCTTCAGTCATGCAGTGATTTGGTTGGGCAAAGGTTTCTGTGAGGTAGAAATGTTTGAAACCAATGAGGAAACCATTTTGAATACCTGCTGGTATATCCTCATATTCTGGTAAGGTGCCCACATCTTCTAACATCTCCCTCCAGGTCTCATGATGGAAGGGAGTGATTATTGGAAACAACCTGTTAGTTGTTTCTGTGGCCCTGGGTGTTGTGGCCCATAGTGCCACACCTGGAGCATGCATGTTTGAAACAACATCAGTCTCTGGAACTGCAGTTATTGTAGCCATTGTAGCCAATGCAGTAACTGCTTCTGTTCTTATCCTGCCATTTTCTGTCCCAAAAGGAAATATGTGGGCCAGGTTTGTTACAGGAGTGTTCTTGTTGTGTATGCATGATATCACCACATATCATGCAGAGTAATTTGGCATTGGTTGTGGTCTTTGGTTGTTTCAAGGCATTCAGTTCCTTCTTCTTCCACAGTTGTGGGTCAGTGCATCCATGTCAAGGGGTTTTTCTAGGGCCTGTATGTAGATAATAATCACACTCCAGAAGGGGGACAAGTCCAGTGTGTGTTCCTCTGGTAAGGTGAGGCTAGACATGGAGGCTATATGGTGATGTGACCCATAATGGGCAGCACTCAAAGGAAAACTAAACTCTAGATGATAAATCTAGAGACTAACTCTCACTCTAAACACTCACACTATCACCAATGTTTGTAAGTTTGAGGTTAAGTATAGTAGAAGCACTTGTGTATGATCTTAGACTTTGATAATTCAATGGAACACATTCGAAAACAACTTCTGATTCTGATCTAGAAGACATTTACATGAGATACACTAGTCGAGATAACAAGTTATAATGACATGGGGTTTTAGTAGGTAGGTAGGAACTGGTCTAGTTCAGGGAACAAACATTGTCTAGGTGAGCAATAGCTGATCTAGATTACTTCTTAACTCAAACAATCAAAGAACACACAGGTTCTACAAAGAGCTTACAGGCTCTAGAGTTCACTAACTCTTAACACAAGTATGCAGACTTGAGACAAAGAAGTACACAGACTTCTACAAAGGATACACAGATCCTACATCAAGTACACAGACTCTAGAGTACACTGACTCTTTCAATTGTTCAAACTCAAAGTGTTCTAAGGCTTATTTCACTTCAACTAACTTGTTCTTTTTTTGTTTTTTTTGTTTTGTAGAGTGTTGTATTTTCATACATAGTGTTTCACAATTAACAATGTTAACCTGAAACACCTGCTTGGGTTGGGGGCATGCCTTTTAAGTTAAGAAATTCAGTGTGATAAGGACCTTTTATTTGAAGCCATAACCAAGGATCTACATGAGGAAATGCATTTATGCACAACTTCATTTAGAAGTTAGTGTGAGACTCTGTGTCGGCCTTTAGGCCATTTGCACTATGCCACAATACCTACTAAAACCCCATCCTGGTTGATCCAGTCCTCTGGTAGGCTTCTTTCATTTAAGAGGGTCCCTTGCCATGTTGACAGCACTAGTGCTTTTGTTAGTGCTTTTGAGCCATACCTGCATCTATTTACAAGTAGTCAATCTATCATAAGTCTTTGGTTCATTGTGTCAATCCACATTCTTCATATTTCTTCTTGTGAGTGCCAATCCTTAACTTTGTCATCTCCACATTGGATACATCTCTGGCATCGCACTTTCCATATCATGTGTACTGTTTCAGTCATCAAAATGTGATACAGTCTGGTGGAAGCTCTGTCTACTTTCCCTTTTTTTGTCTTGATTTGTACTAGTGTGGAACCTAGGGCCAAGCCTAGAGTTTGTGGGATCCATTTGTTACCACACTCTTCCCATAGTTCTCTTGCTAGCTGCCATAAGAGTGCTTGTCCTTCAATGTTACAATCAACTAGGATACACTCCATTGATTCAGTGACTTTGCAGTGAGAGCATTCACCTCTCCTTTCATACTGGGGTCCTAAATGCTCCCAGAAACTCCCTATTTTAAAGGTGTTCTGTAGTGCTTTCCACAGAAAGCCTTGAACCTGTCTTGAGGTATCCTTAGAGCAGATGGAAGACCATAATCTTGAGTGTAGGGGTTCTACCCTGTTGATGTCTTTGATCATTTTAGAGACTTGCTTTACTATCTGTTCTCCCAATGGCCATGCCTTTATTGACTTCAAAGACTGTATCAGACGGTAAGCTTGGCTTTGTGTGAGTGAGGAGAGCTTTGCTCTGTCAACATTAAATTCAAGGTCAATGTCTGTTTCTACTGGTTTTGCTTCATCCTCTCCTAGCTTAACTCCTTTTTCTGCTAGTTTGTCTGCTCCCTCATTTCCCATGTTTCCAGTATGTCCTTTTACCCATTGCAAGTACACAGGATTTTTTCTCTGTCATAGGCTGGCAACAGTTGCTTTCCATACTTCACTATTTGAGATGCCTACCCATCCTGAATCTTCCTAGTGTTGTAGGTGAAAGCAAAGACCATCTATGACATATTTTGAGTCCATTATTGTCATTATACTTTCATCTTCCAAGGCTTTTTGGACTCGCTCCAAGATTGCTCTTATTTCAGCTGCATTGTTAGTTTGGTGAGGGCCCAAAAGGTGTACAGAGATGTTGCGGTCATCACCATCACCAAACCAGACCCCTGCACCTGCACTTGCTTCAGCTATGCCATTTTCATAGGTGCTGCCATCAGTGTAGACAATCATGATTTCTATTTCCTTGTCATCATCTTTTGACTGCCTAGTTGCTGGCCTAGTGCTAGTATCCCACCCTGTAGTGAAGATCCTCACTCCGTCTGTGAGCATGTCTTCATTGTCCAGTCTCGGGTCAAAGCATATAACACCATTTTCTTCCCTTGCTGCCAGGTTCTGTATTTGTTCTTCTTTTGTTAAGCCTTTATCCTCTGGGTCCCACTTGTCCACCAGGAAGTCTAGAACTGATTTGGCAGCCAGAGCACATTTGTGTGGGTTTTTACAGCTCCATTGCATGTGATCAATCTGGCAATCAGGGCATTTACAGTTTCTTCTCATTTTGTGAGACCTTCTGGCGATTCTATCAGCAGCTAACTCTGCTTCTCCTACTGTTTCCACTCCATGGTTTGTCATTAAGCATTTGAATACCTTGGAGTTATAATGGAACTTAACTGGTTCTCTGAAACCAAAATGGTACCAGACTGGAATTTGTCTTCGTACCTGTTGCGCAGGTACCTGCATGTCGATTTTCACCCCCAAGTCTTTAGCAACACGTAGCATGTCAGTAATGTGATGAGGTAGCTGGGTGTTGTTTCATGTGTTTACTTTCCATGTTTGGAGTACTGTGTTTGTCATTGCTCATGAGTGAGGTATTCCTTTCTTGATGTGTTTGTTTATGATGACATCCTTCACATAACTTGTGACAGGCCTGCTTTCATCAAATTTAAGGTATGATTGGAGTTTCATGACTTCAATTGCAGTGTTTTGTGCCTGTAGGTCTAGCACCTGCATTCATCCTTTATCTTTTGTAGCATTCATGGTCAGCTTGTTGACTGGGGTCTTCCCCTGATTATCCCATGTAAAATCTGCTATCATCTTCTCAATCTGCAAGACTACAGTTTCAGGCATGCCTTGAGCACATGTCAGGAACTGAGTAAGTCCTCCCACATACATTTGTATCAAGAGACACCTCCCTTCAATTGTGGGGTGTGTTGCTTCCCATGCATCACATTTATCACATATCCAATCAATAATTATAGACCAAGGGGCACCCATGTCAACTTCATTCCCTATGAAGGCTCCTAGGATTCTTACAGCCTCTCCATCTTTAACAATGTGCACATCCTCTGGTACTTTACCATGGAATTTGTTCAGCTGATGGGTTTCAATTACAAATTTTTGGTACTCTTTCCTTCCTATTGGGATGACTTTTGTCTTCTCAATATCGAACTTTGCACCAGACACTTTACACCATGTGTTCAATATGTCCTCCAGTTTGGACCATTCATCCCTACTCAAGAGATATATTGTTGTATCGTCTACAAACAGCATAGCAATTAACCTGTCCTGTATGTTAGGTATCTTATATCCCTCCAGAGATGAGGCCCTGAACATTTGAGCCAGTGGTTCTATTGCTATGTTAAAAAGAAGGCAGGAGAGGGGGTCCCCTTGTTGAACCCCTCTTCATACTTGGAAGGTGCAGCTTTTTTCTCCATTTACAATTACTATTGATTCTGCACCCTCATACAGGTGGTGTATTGTTGTTATAAAGGGAGGTGGTATACTCAATTTGCACATCACTTTCCAGAGGTAGTCATGTTGTATCTTGTCATATGCTTTTTCCTGGTCAAGTGCCACAATTGCTCTATCAACTTCTTCAGCTTCAGCAAAATGTACCATATCCCTGGCAATGTCTATCTGGTCAAAGATACTTCTGCCTTTGACAAAACCTGCTTGGTCATGATGAATGATGCTGTTAGCAGCCAGGGTGAGTTTGTTGGCTAGCGCTTCAGTCATCAGCTTATAGTCTGTGTTAAGTAGTGTTATTGGTCTGTAGTTTGTGATCTCATGCTTATCCTTTTTCTTGTATAAAAGGCATATCCATCCATTGCAGAACCCGGTATCCTGCACTACCCCATGACTTTCAATGTCATTGAAGACCCATACAAAAATTTCTACTATGTCATGTCATTTGAACATATATTGCCCTGTGGTCAGTGCTCAGTGGGGGGTCTTTGATTATCCATCTCTCACAGTCATTCATTTGATGTGCAGACACATATATCCTGTCAATTCTGGATCTTGAAAAATTTCCTGCCATCTGTATAAATGTGAAATCTTTTGTGTCTGGGTTTGCATTCCTCCACCCATCTCTTAGATTCATTTTTCTCCAAAAGTTTGTGAAGGCTTCAACAGTGGCCCTCTGGTCCTCATGTGTGGGTAGTCTATCCAGAGCATCCTCAACTAGGTTAAAGTCACCACTCATCCTATCAATGTGAGGGAGATGGTGTTTTTTCCACTCAGTTGTCAGTTTATCCCACATCAGCTTGCTTTCTGAATCATCATTTAGAGCATAAATTGCTAGCCAGTGAAAATATGTGCCCCCATGCCAGGAAATTTGTACTAAGAGGGCTCATCCTGGGATCAGGTCTGTTGTCACTACCCCTTCTGTCTGGATGAGATTCTTATTCAAGATGACAGCTACTCCAGCTTTCCCAGTTGGGTTACACTCGTCTGCTGAGAAGAAGATTTCCATTGATTTTCCATACATTTGCAGGATTTCATTAGCATATTCTCGTGATAAGTGTGTTTCCTGCAGCATTAACAGGCTGATTTTCTGCTCCCTCATCATTCTATTGACATCCACCTATTTGCTCTGTAGTGGGTTCTAAGCACCTCTTCCCTTCATATTCAGGGAAGCTATTGTCCAGTATGCTTTGGTTCGTTTATTTCCACTAGCTGTATTGGATCTAGGTGGCTTTTGTCCTTTCCATCTATCATCTGGTGTCAGCATACTTGTTGGGTGGTCCACATGTCCATCATACACTGAATCATTAGATATATCCCCAATATTATCATGTGGTGGGGGTCTTGTTTGTGAGGTTACTATGTCCATTTCAGATCTGTTTGTGTTTACATTTATACTCTCAATACTATTTTGTGAGTTTATTGTAAAGCACAGTAGCTCCTTTGGAGAGTACAATGACATCTCTGGTGAGTTATACACACTAATGTTTCCATTATTGTGTATTTGTTCACCTTTATCTTGATCATAATTTTCAGGGTCTATTGTGCTTTGGTAAGTCTTGTGACATACTTCAGGCTCAATTTCTCCTGGGATATATGATTTAGATATATTTTGCCTGTCACCTATCTCTCCCACTCCTTCATTAGAATTGGAACAGACAGGAATATTCACAGTCCCTTGGGAATGGGAAAGATGTAATCCATGACCAGTTTGTTGTACCGTTTGTGTTAAGAGTTTAGAATTAGTGGTGTTTGTAGTTGATATTTTACAGACCTAGCATCACAACTAGCAACTTTAGCTAGATCCAGGGAAGATTTTAGCTGGACTGCAGCTCGGTATATCCCAAACTAAATAGTCTACCATTTGTTTCTATTTCATTCCAATGTCCAGTAATTAGGTGTTGGAATTTATTTTCTACTCTCATTGAAATAGGTATGAGGTAAAGTGTTTGCCAGATGTTACATTCATTTGGTCTTTTTTTTTGGGATGTTTTTGCAATTCATTTCTTTTTGTTAAATTGAATTATTCAAGGAGCATAGAGTCCTGAGGTTCATTGGCAGATGGATTGTCAGCAAAGTTGTGCCTTGGTGAATTAGGTATTTTGGGTTAAATATAATACCGGTGATCCTATCTATTGGGCATGTAGCAGTCTTATGTCCACTTGACATCAGTGTGTTAATCATACTTCATTACTAGATGGTGTCTGGGTATGGTGCACAATATGCCAAAGTGTCGGATTTGTCCATCTGGGTTAAGGGTATGGGGTCTAGAAAGCTGTTGTGATGTGAAATGCTACCTCATTTGGTTATGGTAAGGCTAGTTCTCATAGTCTAGGTCTTTTTGGAGTATTGGCCATCTTGGTTGCAAGGTGCAATTGGTATTGTTGGTAGGCTCCCTTTTGATCAGACTGTTCTTATTGCTGATTTAGCATTGGCTATTTTGGGCCAGCTTAGCATTGCGGGGATCTAGATGTCTTAAATCCAGGTTCCCAGGTATAGTCGCATTCATTAAGAATTTTGGATGTCAGTTTCAATGTCTGTAGTTTGTCCACATTTCTGTTGTGTTTTATTTGTTCACTTATCATGTCTTAGGGTCTGTTAGGGATCACTGTTAGGGTTCTCTAGATTGCACTCTTATCATTGATAGATGTTATCAAGGGGTTAGGAGTGTTATGTCTTGGCATCACCTGTTATATTGTGGGTGACTGGTGGTATTAAGGGGTTCACAGAGGTTGGATCTCTGTTCTCATGTTGTGGTGTGATGTGTATTGCTGGATATTATTATGTTCTTCTAGATGGTCCTGTTGTTACCTAAGGTGTGTCATCTGGTGCTTAGAATTTCATCTTTTTGATTGCTGCTTTATCACTTTCTTCTTTGGGTTCATATATTGGGTTGTTTCTAGATTGTAGTATCCTGTCATTGTTTTTTATGGAATTGTTGTATATATATTGCTGACCCTGCAGTTTATTGGTTTTTCTATAAAGCCCTAGTGTGGCATGGCCTTATTTCATCATTCACCACTCATTGGTTTTGTGTTTACATGGATTTATTTCTTCCTCATTGGTGGTTATCACTACTATGTCTACCCTTTCCTTAGGGACACTACATGTGTATGCCATGTCTATCATGGTGCATTTTTGGTTTATAGTCATTTTTGTGGTGGAGCTTACTCTGATTTTATATTTTGTTAGATGTGGGTTGCTGCTTGTTGTCAGATGTTTTTCCCTGCATTTGTTGCTCCTTCTATATCTATTGGGTCCAGCCCTCCTGTTGATAATCTTCTGACATCTGACTTAGCCCCTCCTGTTTTGCCTATTGTTATGGGAAAGGCCTACCTTTCTCATTGAGATGGTTTCCATGCTGAGGATGTGTTTTTAGTGTCTAGACTAAATCATCCAGGCCGGTGTTGCGACTGCAAACGTACCAGCCGTGTAATTTTGTGATTTATTCTAAATATAACTTGTAATACAGTATAGGGGAGCAAGCGTACTTAAAGAATAAGCGAGCATACATAACCAGTATGCAAGGGCATCATAATTGTATGCACCAGTGACACCTGATGCGACAGACATAAACCAGAGCTTAGTTACAGCAGGTACTTGACAGGCATGCTTGACAGAAAGTTCACAAAGCACTGTTCGGCAGTGGGTAGTCACGCTTATGGAGAGAGCTCACTTCCTTAAGCAGAGAATAAAGAAGATCGTAATTGAAAAGATTGGCACACTCGCTAAATTAAAAGTGATGTACCATACCTGAGAGGGCCAGACCAAACCTCACGCGAGAGATAAGATAAAATGCTATGGCTAGCATGTGGTTTGGATAGGAGCCTCGGCCAAGTGCTGGTAAACCAAGTAATTGGTTGACAAGGATATCCGTTGCTGTGCAGAATTAGCGAGCTCACAGTGTGCTTGACACTAATCTAGAAGATTATACACGTAGCACGAAGGGCTAGATGTGGAGTGACCTGTGGCCGCAAGGTGATACACCCTCGGACTTGTAAATCGGTGTGCACCTATTGGGCCTTAGCGAGCTCACTATGGAAACGATGCTATAGGAGGAAATACCGAGCCGGACGCAAAGTAAGGCTGCGGCAATGGCGGGCTATGTATGTAGGAGTCTAGTTTACCTGGGTACGGCTGCGGTATTTGTAATTAACAACGGTTGTAGTATAAGTAGGCAGTAGTCTGGGTTTAGTATACAAGTTTCGAACCCCCGAGTTACGGTGTGCGCATAGAAAGTGAGCGCTGTGATAAAGGATTAGTTTGTAGCTTCGAGCGTCGTATAGAAATAGCAAGCTCACTCCGAGGAATAGAGATAACTTCAGAATCTGACTAGTGTGCTTAAGTTCCGAGTGAATAAGAATCAGTGTTCGGTTCTGTTCCATCTGAGTACTGTTTGGAGTCTGTTAGAGTATGAATTGAAGTGAAGTTTCTGAAATCTGTTCTGTCTGTCTGTTTCTGTTCTGTTCTCTGAGTTGCTTCCATTCTGAGTCCGAGATCCATAGAAGGATTAGAGGTTGTTCTCGTCGTTGCAGTCAGTTCCATTAACCCTACGTGCCTGCGTGTAGTGAGCTCACTAAGTTTGTACTTGGGGAGTGGTTAAAAGAGCAAGCTCAGTGTCGTTGCGACCTGCAGTGTGTCCAATTGTGTTGTAGGATGAGTGTACTAGCGTAGTTTTGAATATTATACTTTGCCTGGAAGGTTGTGCCTTGAAGTGTACCTTCTTGTAAAAGTTCCTAGCCTTAGGATCAGTCTGAAACGAGTAAAACGCTGCATAGCATCGGGATAATAAGGTGCTTTACTAGTTCTAAAGTACTAGTAGTCGCAAGGTGATATAATCTCATCCCCCCACGTACTTATGAGAGTGATTGTATAGATTGAGTAGTTGTGTGAGTGTGTGTGAGGTTTAGTGTGTGTAGCACACTGTTCCGAGCGCTATTCCACAGTTGCCCACAGCCAGCCTCATCACTGGTGTATTAGGTTGGGGGTGTACATGAGGAGTCATACATTTGCAGATGTTGGGTGTGTTGTTCGCCTGGGGCATATTTCAGGACAGTACATCTTTTTAGATGTTTTGTTTCAGAGTGTTTCAGCAGAGTCAGATGAGCTTATGGTTGTATGTGTGCATGTTGCTGATGTTGATCTATCTTTCTATCAGTGTCTGGAGGCTTGTTTTCAGATACTATTTGGGGCTTGGGTTTGGTATGTATGTGCCTGCTTGGTTAATTAATTTTGATAAGCTTCCTTTTCATCAAGTTGACAATATTGTATAGTTTTTAACAGTTACAATGTTAGTTTTTGCTTTCCTATTTTTCTTTTTAATTTCTGCACCATCTTTTTTATTCTGTGATCCATATAACATATGCCTATAATTGAAGATGGCTTGAGTCTACAAGTTCTAGTTACATGTGGTTTTACTTGAGTGGGTAGAGATAGTTGGTTAAGAAAAAGATATATAAAATGTTCACGACATCATGTAGTATTTTGACTAGGTATCAATCACTAGTATGGTCCATAGTTGAGCCCCCTGCTTCCTCTGAAGCCTTGGGATCCTCAAAATCCTCGAGATCCTTGAGATCCACCTCGCATCCCTCATCCTCGGTCCATTCAGGTCTCGTGAGCAGGGGTATGGTGAATGTCGAGGACTTGAAGAGCATTAAAGTCAACTATTGGGGTAGTATTGATATGACCTGCTGAGCAGGAGACTGGTCCACACCATCCCATAGTAAGAGGGTAGGAGCAAAGGGGAGTCGGGTGGTCAATGCCATAGCAGAGGGAGCATCAGTGGTCCTTTGGGTAGTGAATACTTTCCCTATGGGTGGCTAAGTTGGCATTGAAGGAGAGATTCCCTATTAGGTTGTGCCAAGCAAGGTGGATGTTGAACATGGTTGTCAGAGAGGTAGTATATATCACCCATGTTCGTTCCTTATGGCCTCCCACCACAATCAAATCCATCTTCCAGACTTCGACAAAGTTAACGATCAATGCAATTGCTTGCTCCTCAGAGAAAGAGGACAAAATCGCATCATGATTGGCAGTGATGAAGGCAATGGCTTTGGGAGAGTTCTGGATGGCAATCTGTACCACCCCTGTCACTCCTCTAGCTTCAGCTTCAGTGTCTGGATGAGTGAGTTTGTGGATGGTGGTGAGGTATGAGAGTGGTTTGGGGTTGAATGGGATAACAAAAAAGGTGATAGCATCAGTTGACCAGCATCTTTGGGACACAAGTTGGTCTTGCTGAGTAGCTGTAACGTTAGAGAGACAGAAGAGAAAGGGTTTGAGGCCAGGTTTGACCTCTCATTTGTTTTTTGCAGTGCCACAGGATAGGACAGGTGGCAAGAGGATGATATCTTTGTTCCCCATGAGTCCCTGGATGGTGTTGATGAGAGTGTTGGTGATCTAGGTGATTTGGTCCCCGGGAAAGGAGGGTTCGCAGCACAGCGTAGAGGAGGCATTTGGGCTCACTCAGGTTTTCACAGCTGTTTTCAACGAGGTTGGACAGGTTGATGGCTGTACCAAGTTTGGTCCAGCTTTGAATTTGTGGGAAGCCAGCCACAGGAGGGAGTGTATAGGCAAAGGTGCCTGTGGAGGTGTCATCGGAGGGTATGGGTGTACCAGGTACAAAGAGTGGAGATGACATGGTAGGGTTGGGTGCGAGGATGGCACGAACAGTGTCTTCATCGCTTGAGTTTGCTTGATCTTCAATGTTGGGGTAGTCTTTCAGGTAGTTAGATTCATAGCTTGTTTAGAATTTGGTCTTACCTGGTTGGTTTAGAGGTACGTCGTTGTTACAGCTAGTCAGGAGGGACAACATGCTGCAGTCTGTATTGTGGTATTGCTGTGGTGGTAGTTGTGAGGGTGTGAGGGGGATTTGGACTGCTGTTGGTACTCCTTCATTGTGTCAATTGTTGGGAGGTTATGAGGTTGGTTGTGTTACTTACTTTCATTTCCTAGGAGGACCGGAGGAGAGACTGGGGCAGTAGTACCAAAATGAATCCCTTGGAGGAGGGAGGGAGGCTTCGTTTCGTAGCCAAAAAGCACTATTTGGTGGGATGTCAAGTTCTGGTAGTGAAATGTTCGAGGATCGACATCTCATTTCCATTTGGTCTTGTCCATCAGGTTTGTCCTTGGTCCATGCAGTGGCTTGGGCCATCTGTACAGTTATTAGTCATCATGATGTCAAGCTGTGTGGTTTTCATACCATTGTGTGTGGGTCGTTCCACTTTTATCTCAGTTTTCATGTTGTATTTTGTGTGAAGCTTGATGACTTCATGCTCTCTCAATGGAGGTAGAATGTGCAATGGTGATTGTTCACCTGATAGTGAAAGGGTCAGCATGATGGCTAAGATTTCATACATAAACTGATGAGACTTCAATTATGTATGTTTTGTATAGCTGCAATGATTGTGCACACGAAGGAGGAAATGGTTAGTTTCCTGTACAATGGTGCATTTTTGTAGCTTAGGCTGCTCTTGTTTGCATGTTGAATGCATGTACTCATCCACATGGTGGTACAAGATCAAGGGTCCCTCTAACTTGTTCTTTCTTATTGGGTGATTTAGCAACAAATTACTCAGTTGAGGACAGGCACTTAAATCTGTTATTTGATTTGGTAACTATAGGCCACTAGCACAAACATAGGGAAATGCTTTCCTGCTGTTGTGTGTCTAGATGACAGTATTTTATAGTATTCTACATCTAGGTATAGGAGTCACCTATCTAGATGACTGGTAGCATGATTATACATAGTAATACAAACAATGAGTAATTATTCTATAAGAATTGCATGATTCCAAGATATTTATTCAGTTGTACTGGGGGGCAACAGGTTTTTCTATTGCCTAGAAGTGCCATACTGGTCTGTAGGCACTCCTGCCTCTGTTTTCCTATAGTGCCATATGGTTATTCATTCAGTACTGTTTAATTGCATAGTATTTAGTGGATGTAACCACTGATCATTGATTGTTTGAGGTACCAAGATTATATTGGTCGCAATCACTTGCGTGATCTAGACTAGTATCCCAGATTCTGACTAGGCTATTCTTTCTTTCAGGGTTCAGGGTTTTTCATTTATTTCTTTTTAGACTAAGTCCATGGAGAAATTTGGTTCCATCAGGACTTAGTAAATATTTGAAGTGGTTTTCAGATTTGTCAAGTTTGACAAGCTAATCTAGTTCAGGTTTTCTAACTTCTTGGTTTTTGGGCTCATCTAGATACAGTGAGGTCTCATTTGTGTTTTGACTATGTGTAGTCTGTTTTTAACAGGGAATAGCAAGTAATCTTGAAAGGCTTGTAGAGTTGACTCATCTAGATGTCTTCTCCACTTCCACTTCTGTTACAGTTTTTAAGTGCTTCAACACTGATCTAGACAACTTGACTTAGCAGTGTGAAGTCTCCACTCTAGTCCTTAGTACAGCTGGTAGTTTGCATTAATTTGTATAAAATTCGCAAAATCTATGGGTAGTCTGATACCAGGTGTATCAATGGACCTCCCCATTGCTGGTTAAGTGGAATTTTGCTGCTCATGTGCCTATGGATCTGTTCATCTCTCTTGCATACCTGTGGGGTGAAGGCCACTAGCAACTGGTACTTTTGCATGCCATTTTGCAGATTATCTACAACCTCCTCTGGGAGCAGGAGTTGAGAAGGATCCCGATTGGATTCTAATTCCCCCACATTAGCATTCAGAATGAGGTCCGCATCAATGTGTTTGAAAGACTCCATCTCTAGGCTGGAGAAGGAGTTTCAACATCATCTCAGCTGTGGTTCGGGTTCTTCTAGTGATTCTCAGATGTAGACTCATTGGTTGGATGGCAGGTTTGGGAGGGGGGGAGAGGGGCTGTTCTGGAGTGAGGCAATGTTAGCTGCTCTTGGAATGGTTTGTCCAGCTTATCTGTAGTTATTGACATGGTTTTAGTTTGTACTATGCTTAAGTAATGGGTCTGGTACCTTTAGATCCCGTTGGTTTATCCTTTACATTGTTTTTAGATGCCATTGAGATCGAGGGGCAAGTTTTTGACCCCACCCCCCCTATGGGTCCTTTGCCATTTACAAAGACCAAATACTTGCTCAGGGTTTCTAGAGCTTCTTCAAAGGTTATGCACCTGGCTGCCTCCAAAAGGATGGCAACTAGAAACAAGATTTTGCATTAGCAATGTAGTTCCCCCATAAATATGTTCAAAGGATGATGAGAATCATCTCTGTTCAGAGCAATGTGTGCTGTTAGGCTGTGTTTTTTACACAACTGGTAGTAGTTACATCAACCAGTGTGAATGCTGCTTGGCTAGGAGTGGTTTCTCTCTGGGCTTGTTAAGCCTGGAAGCCATCAGGTGAGAGTATGTTCCTCCCTGGCTTGTTGGGCCATTGCTGTTAAGCAGAGATACAGTTTTTTCCCCCAGTTTGATTGGATGGGAGAGAAGAAATAGAAGGGGGACTCACTGATATCTTGAGTCTCTCATATGGTGGCTAGATCCTTTGTAGACTCTTCCACATATTGTGTACGTTCAGTGACAAGTAAGGCTTGTTCAGCCTTTGTTTTGTCCTGCACCTGCATGGCTTGTATGCACAACACTTTGGCTTCCTCTCATTCTTGCCTAACAGCCTGTTGATGGTCTAGTAGTTGGTTTACCTCTTGTTTTGCTCTTCCCTCTCATTCTAGGGCACAGTCCAGTGCTAGGCATATGTTTTCCTCATGTTCAAGAGCTTTCCACTCTGCTTTGGAAGCACTTTCCTCCTGTTCTGCAGCCTGTTTCAACTGGGCATCCAGATCACACAATCTCTCCTTGGCTTCCCACTCCAGCTTGTCCACTCCATGACTAGAAGCTTTCAGAGGTAGATGTACCACTGACTTTGGAGGGTGCAATGGTCTGGTTGGCCTCTTGCATCAGGTTCTGCCTGGGGCAAGTCGAGCATAGTCTGGGCAGTGGAAGAGGAGCTGTCTGGTCACCTATTCTGAGGGGTGAGCATAGCCCAGTTTTGCGTGGTTTGAGTGCAGAAGAAATTGGCATGTCATCAACAAAGATTACCAAGGGGAAATGAGGGGGTGGGTCTACCAGTAAGGATGGTTGGGGCAGTCCAGCCCCTTCTGTTGGGTCCTTTGCTCTGCCTTTGGCTGCCATGATCCTTGAAGTGAGGGTTGCATGGGTCACCTTTGATTTCTTCTGGGCAGGGGGTATCTCTCCTGAGATCTCCCTTGGGCATTTGCTGGGGAGATTGTCATCCTTCACTTGTCTAGGTGGGGAGTCATACTCTGCCATGGCTGTTACTCAACTGGGGCTGAAGCCAAATTTGTCTTCCTCTTCCTCTGGGAATTCCTGAATTCCCTCTATACCTTCAGCAGCTGTCTCTCTTCCTCCTGCAGTCATTCTAGGAAAGATGTTTGCCAATTCCACCAGAGCATTGCATCGTACTTTGCTGAGATCCTCTAGGATGGTGTTGGCTGGTTTTACAGGCCAAACAGCTGCATTTGATTGAAGGTCCTCCACTTTAGGTTCTTGTACTGTAGTGGCTACAGCCACAGTGGCTTTTGCTGCCAGCCTGGTCTGTAGGGTCATCCACTGGTGGGGGCATGGTTTTGTCCCCTTTGGGTTTCCGATCTTGTATTGCAGTTGACATTGTTTAAGACAATTGAGGATAGTGGTATATGTAAAAGAGAAAGTATTTCAATTAAAGTTTCTAATGATTAGTGTCGCCACCGCTCGGGCTCAAGCTGCCGAGCTGATGGAGCCGAGCCAGAAATGGCTGAGCCAAGGCTGACTTAACAGCTCTTTCGCTTAACCTAGCCTCGCTCGGCATTTTATCGGCTTGAGCCAGTTCATAGCCAGTCAAACCATCAGCTGCTTCCTAAACGGGGCGCTGACATGTACATCAGCTTCATCCTCAATCCCCTCAGTTTCGTCATCATTCACGGTGCACTTTCCTCACTTCCTCTATCACAGCTATCATATTTCTATTTCTACCCTACTTTCCAGCATTATGCTTCCTTTCCAGACTGCTCCAGGCCCCAATTTACAATTTATTAGCTGCCAGAGTCTCATATAACTACAAACACATTTATGCAGCCACACTCCTTCCTACAAGTGCCTACCGAGACCGAATAGAACTGTTATTTTCCCCCATTTAGGTTCCTTAGCTCTCTCTGAGGCATTCAAGTGTCCTCATTCCTGGGATTGCCCTAGATATTCAAATCTTTTCTGGCAATAGGCCATGCCCTTGACACCAGCGTACTTGACACTGGCACACGTTATGGTATATAAAGAATGAGATCTTGCTTTGGCCTACTTACCTCCCAGTTCTAGCATGCCCCCACATCTTAGAGGCTCACAAAAGGCACCTGAACCAGAAAAAGCCTTGTCTAGTGAAGGGCTCCAGGCTATGTTCCAGGTTGAACATGTCATCCAAGGTATGTCTGTTCTTTTAATCAAGCACTGTCTATTCACAAATGGCCAGGAGAATCAGGCAGCAACAGGAATGTAGCGAAGAAAAAGACCACAAAAAAGGCAGCCAAGAAAAGTGTGTCACATACTCGTTCACTTGTCCTTAGTATTCATTCTGACTCAAATCTCATGGTCTAGATGCCCCAGAAATACTACCACAAATAAGAGGCCATCGCACTACATGGCATACAACTGAAAATGCTAATGAAGTGCAGAGTGGTAGACCTCAACACAGCTATCCGAGCCCACATCGGCTGCAGGAATCTGAACAAGATGTACCCTTGCAATCAGCACGTAAGTTTACCAATATGTCATTGGGCTGGATATAGCTCTAACATGTTCTTATTTAGGTGTCATTATGCAGGAAGTTGAAGAAGATGAGGAAGAAAGACCTTTCGTAGCTTCACCGCTTCCACCATCATCACCACACACCCTAGAAGGTCCAGACAGCTCACCGCTGCCTTCAACACCCTCAACACCCATCCGTGCCACCCCAGGTAACACAGTATCATTTCAGTTTATTCACTTTGATCCGCCGAGGACTTCATCATCCACAGATGTGTCATTCTCCTCAGTCCCAGGATTGCCAACATCAGCACAAAGTCTTATGTTGTCTGAGGCTTCCGATTCTGGCTCGTCGCCATCATCTGCAAAGGATAGCAGCCGAAACGCTGATGATGTCTGGTCCTTTTATATAGAGGAAGGCAATTGCCATGTGTGTAAGCTTTGTCAGTGAGTAGATCATGCTTTCTTATGATATACTTCCACATTCAAATTTCGCTTGCTAGCGGAGGTGACAAACACAAGAAAAATGGAAAAGATAAGATATACAGCATCAAAACTGGTACAACAGGTCTACGATATCACCTCATCAAGGATCACTTGCGGCTCTGGGTAGCTGCATGTGACAAAATGGGGGTGTCAGTCAAAGGTGCAGGAATCAGGGCAGCTGAAAGGTTCCGGCACAAAAATAGTACTGCCGAATTCAAAGAGGGACCATTGCCCATTGATTTTGCTGTTCCTGACTACTCCCATGATGCATTTGTTGATGCGATTGTTGAATGGATAATCACGGATGATCAGGTATGAGTCTTTACTTTGTGCATTCTGTCTGTTAAATGGTTCCTCATAGTCTATCAATGTGATTGAATGTCTGCAGTTACGTCGGATCTTTCTCATGCTTCGGGAAGACCTTACTGATGCCGATATTCCTCACCATACATACATTCGGAAGTGTGTTATTGAGACCTGGCAGTGGTATATTGCCATGCTTAAGAGCGAGATGGATGTGAGTCTATCTCTACCTTAATATATGGATTCACATTCTCATTTGTTCACAGTCATCTCTTGGCCATATCTCGATAACAATGGATCTATCAACTGATCTCAATCTTGTTAATTTCATGGCAGTTACAGCTCATTGGATGGAAGCGATTGGGACAAATGCAGATGGTCTAACAATGATACACCTCCGTTCAGATCTCATTGGTTACTGCAGGGTTCCTGGTTGGCATGATGGAAATCACTTAGCAGTAGCTTTCCTTTATATCACTGACTGTGTTGGAATCACAAGTAAACTTCCCAATCATCAATTAAAGGTTTGTATATTTATTCGCTAGCTTTAAATAACATTTACATGTAAATATCACAGCTTGGATGGATTACTATGGACAATGCCACAAATAATGGCACATTCATGACATTTCTCCAGTGTGACCTTCAGCACTGGAGTTATATATTTGTTGCTGCAGAGCAAAGAATATGGTATGGTTGCTTCTTTTTCTGGTCTGACTGCTAAAACAACTTCTATCCCAGATGTTTTGCACACATCGTTAATCTCACCTGCAAGGAGGTAATTTCTGCAGTAACAGCGCTTGATGCAGTACTATTTTCAAGTTAGCTTTAAATTTATCTATCAAGTTTTATTTCTGAAATTCGCAAACTCTTTTAGAACATCTTGACATTGTTCGGGATCCTATATCTGCCACAAGAGCATTGATCCATGCAGTAAGTTAGGATGAGCGGCATAATAGTATATTATTGAGTATAGTCATAGATCCGTGTTTCATCATTGCAATGGCATGGCTTTGCATGTGCTCTCAGGTCACTTGATGTCAAGGTTCTTTAGCTCCTTCTGGATGTTGATGTTCGCTAGTCATCAACAGATGTCATGATAGAATGGGCAATATTGTTACGTGAGGTGAGTCTTTTCTGATTGGAAGCAAAATGGATCTACTAATCTATTTAGGGTATTGAGAAATTTCTGGAGAACAAAGATTTTGAAGAACTCCGAAAACATCAGTTATCTGATGATGAATGGAAGGCTTTAAATATTATTTATCAAATTCTAGCTGTATACTCACCACTTTTGTTTATTATCACTCACTAAATCTGAGCATTCCAGGTACCGCATGCATTTCAACAGAAGCTTTCTGCAGATAAGACACCGACCCTCGCATTAGCAATACCCAGCTTCCGACAAATGATGCAACTGTGGAAAGATCTCAAGATCAAATTTCCCGAGGCTGCACCAGCCGTTCAAGATGGCCTTGAGAAACTGAAGACCTACTAAGATCGCACAGAAGTAGTACCAGCATATACCTTAGCTACAAGTAAATCAATTTAGTCCCGCTTTCAAGATGTTGACATTGACTTACTAGTCCTCAACCCAAACACAAAACTCCGTTGGTTCAGCCGATATGCACCAGAGGATGAAGCCGAAGCTAAATCACTTTTTATAAATACAGTGAGTCAGTCATTGCTTCCTTGTTGTTTGATTCTCATCTACCATGATCTAGCTCCATAAATACCGTCAGTCTGCGGCTGTGCCACCTACTCCAGCTCAACCGCAGGCCAAGGGTCATGCCAATTGGGCTGATGATCTTTTTGGCAATAATTTATTTGATATGGCCATTCATCTGCAAAGCCTTGCGGCTGAAGTAGAGGCTTACCTTTCTGATATAAAATGTGGCAATGACATGGTCAAATACTAGCAGGTACGTTTGTTATTGTGACATGTTCAAGTTGCATATTCACATTGCAGTATGACAATCAAAAAGTATATCCAACCATATTTGCAATGGCTATGGATCTTTTGCCTATTCAGGGTACCTCAGTTCCATGTGAACATGTTTTTTTGTCAGGAAAGAAGACAGCCACAGCATGGCGAAATCAGATAGCAGGTGATCTGATGGAGGCACTGCAGATGATGAAGTATGCCTTTAAACATGGTCATTCTCTTAATTTTATGGGTGGTATGTCTAAGGATGAAGAGACAGCAGCTCTGGAGGCTAAGATGGATGTGGAAGATGATGTTCCAGAGGATGTAGCAGCATTTATTGAGCTGCTACGCTCTGGAAAATGAATTATTCATTTTGATTTCCTAATTTGTAACTGAACTGAGGGTTTTTCCGAAGCTGAGCTCAAGCCAAGCAAAGCCGTTAATTTATTTATCAGCTTGGCTCACAAAAAGCTATGAAAGAGGTAAGAGCTGGGAAAAGCTGACTAAAGCTGAGCTAAGCCGAGTGGCGGCAACACTACTAATGATTGATCTAGGCATTGTTGTTCTGAGTGGTGACGACATTACTGCTGGTGGTATGGGAAGAGAAGTGATTCAATCATGTGCTTCTCCCAGAGTGCCTAAAACATTGTGGTACTTTATTCTATACCATACCAATCCTTTGTTCCACTCTTATTTCAAACTTTTACCAATGTTTCATGACTAGACAGTCAAAAATTTATCAAATTCAACTTGTTCTGATTAGGCAATTGCCTGTGCATATACAGATGCTTCTCTGTATTCAGTTTGCACTATTGAATTACTCTTTCTGCTGTGCTGAGGACTGAACATGTCAGTCCTATTCTTTTGAGTTTTGTCATATCACTTTTTTATTCTGGGATATGTGGCAGTGGCACCTATATACTCTTAAATAAATAAAATTTGCAAACTGCTTGTTGGCCTGATAAAAAATCAAAAAAGAGGAATGGTACTGATCATGATACAAAGGGAGTCAAACACCTGCCCAGCCAGGGTTTGAGTCCTTCTTAACTGTTGCACTACCTACACCATGTTTATACAGGCAGTTTTCTAGAATTGTCCATATTATCTGATCAATGATGTGGGTGTGCTCATCCTTTCATCATTGTCCTGTACCTTGCTCATTATAGGTCATTGGCTGAGTCTTGTGTATTGGTGTGTGGTACTATTTCTTTTTTCTTTGACCTATGGCCTTTAGAAAATATTATAACCTAATTTCCACTTTCAAAAGGATGTTAAAGCTTCTGCCAAACAAGCTATTAACATGTTTGTTTGCCTCAATCTTTAATATTAATACCCTGGCTTGATTCATTTGCTGTTTGACAGGTAAAGTCATATGGGCAAGTCATGTGCATCTTTTAAAGTGCTAGCATTGCTGCATATGTCATGTGTATATATGTGTAGTGCAAGTGACAGTGTTTTTGCAGCTCTTCTTGGTAAGATATCTTTTTTTTGTAGAGCATTGTATTTTTATACATAGTGTTTCACAATTAACAATGTTAACCCAGAACACCTGCTTGGGCTGGGAGCATGCCCCTTAAGTTAAGAAATTCAGTGTGATAAAGACCTTTTATTTGAAGCTATAACCAAGGATCCACATGAGAAAATGCATTTATGCACAACTTCATTTAGAAGTTAGTGTAGGACTCTGTGCCAGCCTTTAAGCCATTTACACTGTGTCACAATACCTACTCAAACCCTGTCCTGGTTGATCCAGTCCTCTGGTAGGTGTAACGAGCATACTGAGGACACCATGGACTTCAACCTTCAATCCATTCCACAGGCTCCAAATCATTATTGGAATCCAATGGATTCTGTTTCCCAGTTTCTATCCTATATTTCATATCTCTATTTCACATACTAATTTCACATATTCATTTATCACACCTAGAATCTGTCAACAGTAGTAAGTAGGTGTTATATCAGTCCATGGAATACTCGACTCCTCTAGATACAGAATATTCCAGACTTATATTATTCTAGCCTCTATCCATCAGACTCCGCTCTAGTATATAAACTGTAGAACTAGTAGTACATACCTCAGTTCGAATATCAACTTGGTTTATGTTAGGATTGTGCCAATAGGAAGAAATGAAGCAGAATGCACATGGACTTGGCAAAGCTATTAGCAACATCACCCTTGGGTCAAAGCCCTAAGATGAATATGGATGTGTTGCATGGGTTGCATGCATGGATGGACACTATGGAACAAAAATTGAAAGCCTTCAGGGACTGCATGGGTGACTTATTGAATGACTTTCATCCTGGCACTAGTGTTGAGTACCCTCAAGACTTCATTCCCTTGGCATCCATGGATGAATGGACTATATTGTTAAATGAGCTTCAAGATTTGCAAGGTGCCAACCCTGAAGCACTCTGGCAGGTGATGACCATGTGACTTGATCAGAATGTTGCACAAGTATGGCACTTAAGGGTAGCCAATTTGGAGACTTTGAATGGCAGGAACCCATTCAAACTTGCAAACATGGAATTGTGGATCAGAAACTGTGGACCGAGAGCACTAGAGGATGCAATCACAGCAAGCATACAGTTTAGGGAAGCAAGGGATGGTTTTTATAGTGTCGGAGGCTATCTGTCAGAGTGGTGCTTGTGGAAGAAGTTCCTCAAGGGGACCAATGAATATTTGGTCCAGGATTCCAACAGAGAGTATGAGGAGGAACTGGTTAGGTCAGGAATGATGCTGGGCATGGGTACTGTGAGAATTGCTGAGTTGAATGGTATTAAGGGAAAGGATGGAAGGATGCTGGTGAAAAGGGTTGCAGATGAGGGAGAGGTGAAGGCCTTGAAGGGAGATAAAGGTGACAGTGGGAATGAAGAGGAAGTAGGTGAAGTCAAAGTGGAGGCCATGAGAGAGGATGATGATGTAGATATAGAGGAAGGTGGGGAGTCCATAGCTGCCTAGTCTCCTTTTGCTTCTTGAACAATTTTTTATATGTTATATGTTTGTACAAGGACAGTAGAATATTGCACCTAGAGGGGCAAAAATGTATATGATTTCTTGATGTCTGACATGGAGTGAAGAAAAATGAAATGAAGTCAAGAAAGGAGCTGGTGGAGTCTGTTCCCAATTAGAAAGGTAATTTGCAATAGTTTTTCAGAATCATATTTGAAATTTGGGAAACATTTTTCAAACAAAACTGGTGGAGATGTGAATCAAGAAATAGTAGAGGAAGATTTGATAGTGACTTTTTGAATGGTGATCTTGGATAGTGGTCCTGGTTTGTCTGGGTAATGACAATGGAAATCTTCAATGTATTCGTCTGTGGAGAATTCAGTAACAGGGATCCAAGCAAACTCTTTATCAGTACCTTTGTAACCCAACCATTGAATATGACAGATAAAGGGACAATGGAACCGACAGTCGAGCTTGGAGTCAAGAATTTATGCAATCTCATACTGCTCTTTGCCATTGACTTCAACTGGAGGTGGAGGTGGTTGGGTATGATTAGGAATGGTATTGGATTCCACAAGTTCCAACTGTGAGACATGGAATACAGGATGGATGGAATGAAGATCCACAGGGAGTTTGAGAGTAAAGAAATGGGATCCAGGCTGTGTGATGATGTCAAACGGTCTGAGGAATTTCTCTAAGAATTTTGCAGTAGGGTGAATGGTCCTGATGTGTTTGGAATTAAGGAAAACCTTGTCACCTACTTTGAAATTCAGGGCTGGAAACCATTGCTTATCCACTTGAAATTTGTAGTGAGACTGAGCATGGGAGATTTCATTGCGAAGGAATTGGTGAAGATTGTCAAGGTTAACTATGAAGTCACGGGCCCAAGTGGAGGCAATATCATGTTCAGAGTATACAGTGATGTTAGGATGGTACCCTTTGTTAGTGAAGAATAGAGAGATTCCAGTGAAAGCATTAGGAGCATTGTTGTACACAAATTCAGCAATAGGTAATGGGGTATTCCAATTGTCTTGTTGGTAAGAACAATAGATACAGATGTATTGTTTGAGGGTTTGGTTGGCATGTTCAGTCTGGCCATCAGCTTCTGGGTAATAACCAGAAGTGAAGTGGAGTTCCATATCAAGGGCTCTAGCAAGGGCGCATGTGAATTGGGAGACAAATTCGGAGCCGCTATCAGAAGTGATGTGATTAGGGACACCATGTTTGGAGAAGACATGAGTAACAAAAAGCTGCATGAGATCCACAGAATTAATGGTATCTTGAGTGGGTATAAATATAGCCTATTTGCTTGCATGGTCAATAATAACAAGAATGGCAGTGAATCCATTGGAGTCTGGAACTTGTTCAATAAAATCCATGGAAATGGAATCCCACAGACACATTGGTACAGGCAAAGGTTTGAGTAGGCCAAAAGGACAATGTCTAGGTGTTTTGTTATGACCACAAGTAGGACAAGAGTTAATGTAGTGGCAAACAAATTCACACATCTGTAGCCAGGTATAATTCTGTCAGACTAATTTGAGCATCCGATTTTGACCAAAGTTACCTGCCAAGATATGATCATGATTGTTCTGTAGAACACAAAGACCAGAGATCCATGGAGTCCAGGACATAGATGTGATTGTCAAGATGGAGTATTCCTGACTCATCCACAGACCAGCAAGAAGGATTGGAAGGGGAAGAAGCAAGACAAAAACCTTCTGTCACTATGGAGTCCATAGGTTGTGCTTGCTTGATATCAGAGTGAAGCTTATCTACATGCATGATAGCACTAGCACAGAGTATGGGTCCTTCAAGAAATATAGCATGGAGAGAAGCAGAGAGTTGTTCTTGAGTGAACATGGAGCAGTATTTGTGAGGGTTGACTTGAGCATATTGACTATCCCCCTCTTAGGGTAGATGTCCCATTGTCTAGTGAGTGCATCCAGTTTCCCACCAAGTTTACCCAGTTGGAACCAACTAATGAGGTTGAACTGGGAAAGGAATTCAGACCAGCACACCTGTTGTCAGGTAAGAACCTTGGTAGTAGAAAAATACTCGAGGTTTTTGTGATCTGTGACAATGTTGATGGATTCTGCAGAGCCTTCATTCAAGGTAATGACACCAGTATTTAAAGACTTTAAAAATAGCTAGAAGCTCTTTATCATGGGTATCGTAGTTGAGCTTGGCTCCATGGAGACTTTGGGACAAGAAGGATATAGGGTGAATCTCACTATCCTCAAGGTAAATAGAAAGGATGGCAGCAATAGCATAGTCAGAGGCATCAGTTTCCATGACTAATTGACAGTCTGGAATCCAGTGGGTAAGGATAGGAGCATGAGTGAAAGCCTGTTTCAGCTCATTAAATGCTGCCAGGCATTTGTCTGGCATTGTAGGACTGGACATCCAAGCCAAGAGACCACCAAGCATATAGTGTCTGGATGGGCATGGGTTACAGATGTCAAATGGAATGGCAAAAGCCCCCACAAGTTTTGCTCATCATGCATCGTAGGAAAAAGACAACAGTCCCCATACAAACACAATGCTCACCATACTGTCAACCCTCTCGAACTGATCCACATTGATACCTGCAGCCCAATGCCCACCAAGACCCCACAAAAGCATGAACATTTCTTCACAATGCTCTACAATTGCACCACCTTTAACAAGGCCAAACCAATTGTCAAGAAAAGTGACAGTGCCAAAGTCTTCAAAGACACTTAGCTCTATGGGAGAATCAGACAGAATGCAAGTTCAAGAAAGTTTGCTGTGATGGTGCCTTAGAATTCAATAAGGGTGACTTGTGGAAACACTTCACAGACTCAGGAATCAAACTACAAGTGACTGCACCATATGCTCACCAGCAGAATGGTAAGGCCGAATGACTCATTCATACTCTCAAGGACAATGTTCAAACCTACCTTGCTGACTCTGGCCTCCTGATGTCCTTCTGGGTGATGCACTACAGATAGCATTGTACATTCGCTGTAGAATCCTGATGTCCACACTACCCAATGGAAAAACCCCTTATAAAGCCATGCATGGCTCAATGCCCAATATCTCACACCTGCAAAGATGGGAGTGCCAATGCTTTGTGACAATCTCTCCTAAACTTTGCACTAAGTCAGACCCTCAACACTTTGAGGCTATTTTTGTAAGATATGAAGACGGTTGCAAAGTTTGGTGTGTTAGGGACCTCTCTGGGAAGTATCATTTCTCTCACAATGTTGAGTTTAACGAGAACACACCCAGACATCTGAGCACTAAACGGTCCACCAATCCAAACAAGTCAATTACACTAGTACATGACAACACAACATCTACTCCCCTTGCTAAACAACACATTAAGCCTACCCCGAAAATGCAAGACATGAACAACCAACCCAACATCAGCTACATCCTCCCTCATCTCCAATCTGATTCCACTTCCACTGCATTCACTGCTCTGTTCATCGCTGAAACCCTTGCCATGGATCTGGACAATCCCAAGCTGCTGTATCCTCTCATCCCCAAACTATGCTAACTTACCACCCCCCTCGCCACTCATCTTCACAGCCCAGGGACCTATCCAAGCCTCCACTAATGTACAAAGAAGCTATGCTCCAGGCTGACCATGCTCTCTGGCAGATAGTGATTGACACTGAATACAAAATCTAATCGACCAGGGAGTTATTGAAGAAAGTACATTGCTCAAGGGCAAACGTGCAATTGGATTTCACTGGACTTTCACAAAAAAGACTCACCTGGTAGCCATAGAGAAAGCCTGACTAGTCGCCCAAGGGTTTGCCCAACATCCTGATGACTATGGCGATATGTATGCACCCATCACAAAGATGGTTAGTATCTATATCCTGTTGGCTTTGGCCACAAAAGAGAACTATGAACTGTACATGTTGAATGTCAAAGGTGGCCTTTCTGAATGCTCCACTCTCACAGGAAGTCTATATTTGGCAGATCCCTGGCTTCCCCCTGTCCAATCCATCCAAAGTCCTGTGCCTCCTCAAAGCTCTCTATGGGCTCAAGCAGTCCTCCCATGAATAGTTCATAACTCTTTCCACTGCCATGATGACATCCCTAGGACTCAAGAGCTGTATCATCAATCTTGCCATTTTCTATGGTAAATGGTTCTCACCCCCTCATCCAAACATTCCCATGCTAGCAGATGGCTCTGACTTATTCGCTATCATCCCTGTCCATGTTGATGATGGCCTCACAGTCACCAATTCACCCAAGCTCTACAACTGGATCATGGTACAGCTGAACACTGACTTGAAAGTCAATGACCTTGGGCCTGCAGATGTATTCCTTGGTATGAAGATCGAATGGGACAGACCTAAACAGAAATTGTGGCTATCACAAAAGGATTACATTGCTGAACTCCTGCAATCCTACAACATGTCCAATGTCAACCCAATGTCTGTCCCTCTCTGGAACAAGTTGCATAGCCTAGATTTGTCTCCCACCCAACTTCCTGATGTCCCTGACTCCCAACTCACACTGTTCTTCCAACACATCGTAGGTCAACTTCTCTACCCAGCAGTCTGTACTCGCCCTGACCTTGCATTCACCACTGCAGCCTTGGGCCAGTACAATGCCAAGCCCACATACAAAGTCACTGCCACTGCCAAGAGTGTACTCTGCTACCTAGCCAGTACCAAGGACATATCCCTAGAGTATGGGGGTGCACACATGAAGGACATGCTTGCAGAGTTTGATGTTGCACCAGAGAACATTGTGTTCTCTGACTCTGACTGGGGTACCAACGAAGTTGACAGGCACAGTTTTTCAGGTTTTGCAGTCTTCCTATATAGCGGCCTTGTCTCTTGATTGAGTTCAAAGCAAAAGTTGATGGCACTGCCATCCATAGAGTCTGAGTACATGGCCCTTACTCACCTGTTGAAGGAATTACTATGGATCTGACTGTTCCAACAAGTGCTGTCTTTACCCTTCGTCACACCATTCCCTATGCTCTCTGACAACAAAAGCTCCCTTACCATAGCTAACTCTGCTTCGAATTCACCTCACCTTAAACACATAGACATTCACTACCATTTCATATGGGAACACCTCCATTCTGGTCTTTTCTCCACATCCTGGATCCCAATGCAATCCATGACTGCAGACATCCTCACAAAGCCTCTCTGAATGGTTCTTCACCATGCTCACTCCACAGGTCTTAGCCCTGTATCTTGTTGAGTGACATGTCACTGATGGGGGTGTGCTGACCTATGGTCCCTTGATATCAGTTTCCTTGTCTTTTTCTTTCTATGCTCCCATACCTATACTATCTGTCACACTATATATATTACTGCACACTCATCCCTCAGTTGCTCTCCTTTGTTGATGCTCTGAGAGGGTTCGTATTTCTTTTGTCTCAGTGACTTTTTGCTCTCTCAATGGAGGCAGAACACACAATGGCAATCATTCACCTGATAGTGAATGGATTAGCACAATGGCTAGGATATTGCACATAAACTGATGGGACTTCAATTATATACATTTTATATAGCTGCAATGATAGTGCACATGAAGGAGGAAATGATTAATTTCCTGTACATTGGTGTATTTTCATAGCTCAGGCTGCTCCTGTTTGCATGTTGAATGCATGTACTCATCCACATGGTGATATGAGATCAAGGGTCCCCCCCAAGATATCATTTTTGATATGGCAAAGATCTGTCTTGTGTGTTTAGATGGATTTATTTTTAAGTTGGGTCATCTGTGATGGACTGTGGATTCTAGTAGTGATTTGCTGAAAGAAAGTTATGATGAAGATGAAGATACTATAATGAAGCATGGGAACAATGGTGAGAGTGATGAAGCAGATGCTGGTGCAGAAATTGAGACTGAGGCTATAGCCAAGGTGGTTTTGGAATTGTCCAGATTTGTTGTTGATCCCATCTATCAAGCAATTATTTGCATAGATTGCCATAAAGTCATCAGCTATAGAAATGTGTATCAACATTGAACAACTGCCCATTCTGCACACCACAAAATAAGCAGCCATTTCCTTGGCCAATCTCATCTTCAGTCCTGCCTCATGTAGCTGCAAGCTGACTGTCCTCAATACTCTCTCTCTGGTTGTAAACCCATTCCATGTGTGGAATATCTGAAGGTTGACATGTTCTAGGGTTGTTGCAACATCTCTGGTTGCACTCCTAGGAAGGCTATGATCCTCTGTGATAACCTATCACAAATCCCACAGATGAGTAGACCACTTCAACCTCCCCCTTGCACAGTGACAGCTATACAGGTTCTTGGGCACTGTTTTTGCAAGGAGAAGTCCAAGGCTATATATACATCCAAGTCATTCAAGCAACTGTGCCATCTACATTGTCACCTGACAGCCCTCTGGCACTCATCCTTCAACATCCCAAAGCCAGCCATACCTTGGACTAGTAAGCCTTCACTGCTATTCACCATTCACACACTCAATGCTCCACCAGCAATAACTTTCTACAGTTTTGGGAGCCACAAGATGACAAGACCCTCTATCCAGATGCTGACAAAATGACACAATTTTTGTCATTTATTTTGTGCTGCATGTTGAACCCTGTAAAAAACTTTCCTGTTCACCTTTATCCTTTAACTTGACAAAATCTAGAGGCCCTTTCTGGTGAGATCAGCCAACTGCCCTCAACAAATGCATGCTTTAAAAGCCTGATACATAAGACTATGGAGCTTTCTGTCACTGTCCATGCCTGAGTATCTTGAAGATGATAATGTGTGTCCTCTTACTTGGTATCTGCTGTGATTCTAATGGTGATTTCAGAGTGTTTGTTCACACTGTTCAACCATTTCTCATTGCAGGAAAGGCCACCCTCTTCCATAGTTTAAAGGGGTCACCTGCCTTTTATACAACCATTGTGAAAAACAAACCTGGGTATGTGCAGTTCAGTTGAGACTTTGACTATAAGGTGCTGAGCATGGATAGATGCCCTGTTCTTATGTCAGACTTTGATTTCTAGATGTCTTGAGATGCTTCACACAGGGATCAGGCACTTATTCTGTGGGTGTGACTATGAAGCCATCCTTGACCATATATCTGCATGCCTCAATCACAATAATTATGGCACACTGATGATAAAACAGCATATGGACATGTTTGGCATGTGTCAGGATCCAAATCTGGGGGTGCCTCTTGCTGCTGCTGCCATACTGAGTAAGAGAGGGGAGACATCATAATGTGTGTTCAGCAGGCTGAGGGTGTTCTTCCTTGCATTAAAAATGTGAACAGTGTTGGAGGGAATACAATGGTATAATCTGCAAATTCTGAGGGCTGTATATATCCACAAATTCTGAGCAGACAGAGCCTAGAGGCTCATCACTGTGAACATAGGGAGCAGCCCAGAACCAAGCCTTCCAGTGCCTCAAAGAGCAAATGGTGAAGGATGTGATACTTACCCTACCATGCGAACAGGGGAAATTCCAAGTAGAAGCTGACTTGAGTGCAGGAGCAATAGGAGCCATCCTAAGTCAAGAACAGGGCAGGAAATAGAGGCCTGTAGCCTTTCTCTCAAAGTCCCTTACCATCATGAAATGCAACTATGAAATATAACAAGGAGCTCCTCGCCATTATGCTTGCCTTGGCTGAATGGAGGCATTACCTCATGGGTGCCAGCATGGACTTTAAAATTTGGACTGACCACCAGAACCTTCAATACTTCTACAAGCCCCAGAAGCTCAACTGACAACAAGCTCAGTAGGTGACTGAGCTGGCAGAGTACCATTTTACACTTCACTACAAGGCTGGCTCAGCAATCCAAAAAGCTGACCTACTCAGTTGACAAGATGACCACAATCAAAGAAAGGAGGATAACCACAACATAATTGTCCTACAGCCCAAGCATTTCCATACCATGATCAGAGAAGCCACCCAAGACAAGGGAAAGTGGGACTGAAGGATAGCCAATTCTTTGAACTACAAACGAGGGATTGTTGAGGAGAAGGGACTCCTCTCCCTTTATGGGAGGATCTATGTTCCCTCTGACAACAAACTACAAGGAGAAATTATCACTGCCTGTCATGAACACCCCACTGCAGGTCACACCAGTATTGGAAATACTCTAGAACTAGTAGAGCGAGAATTTTTGTGGCCCAAAGATAGGCAAACTGTCAATTGGTATGTAAAGAGGTGTGAGGTCTGTCAAAGAACCAAGAGCAACACCCAATCACAAGTGAACCCTCTCCATCCTAACAAGGTTCCCTCATCCCTGTGGATGCACATTTTGGTGGAGATGATCACCAGTCTCAAAGAATCCAATAGTTTTGATGCCATACTAGTCATTGCAGACCAATTCTCAAAGGTGATCATATCTGTTGCATGCAACACTACCCTGTCAGCAGAAGGGTAGGCCAAGATTCTTCATGACCAGGTCTATGTGAGGCATAGAATGCCACAAGTAGTCATTTTGAACCGTGGACTCCAATTTGACTCCAAATTCATGAAGGAGCTCTACTGACTCCTCACTATCACCCCCAATGCTTCTACCACCTATCATCTGCAAATAAACAGCCAAACTGAATGTGCAAATCAGGAACTGAAGAAATATCTCTGAATCTTTGTTGACTGCCAGGAGGACTGAAGCAAGTGGCTCCATTACCAGCATTCACCCATAACAATCAAGTGCATTTGGCAACTGGATAGAGCCTGTTCTTTACAAACTATGGCTACCATCCAAGAACCATCCCTGACTCCATGTGAACCAATGCCTTCAGTAATCCTGTGGCAAGGAACTTTGCTACAATGATCCATGAAATACACAAAAAGGTGAAAGAAGCTCTTAAAGAAGCAGCTGTTAGGATTGTGCCAATAGAGAGGAGCGAAGCAGAATGCACGTGGGCTTGGCAAAGCTATTAGCAACGTCACCCTGGGTCGAAGCCCTAAGATGATTACGGATGGAGTCCATGGAGTAAGACAAGTAAGGATTAAGATGAAGTCACATGGAGTCAGAATCTGTGGACTTGTAGAAGATTGAGATTAGGCTTGAAGGCCAAGTAGAAGTGAGTGTGAGAGTATTGGGCTAAACCAAGTTGATATTTGAACTGAGGTATGTACTACTAGTTGTACAGTTTATATACTAGAGCGGAGTCTGACAGACAGAGGCTAGAATAAGTATGGACATGGCTGGAATAATGTAAGTCTAGAATAATCTGTATCTAGAGGAGTCAAGTATTCTGTGGACTCCAATATAACACCTACTCAGTACCATTGACAGATTCTAGGTGTGATAAATGAATATGTGAAATTAGTATGTGAAATAGAGATATGAAATATGGGATAGAAACCAGGAAACAGAATCCATCGGATTCCGATAAGTGTATTGGAGCCAGTGGAGTTGGTTGAAGGTTGATGTCCGTGAAGTCTATGGCATGCTCGTTACAGCAGCTGGAAAAATGGAAGCCCAATATGACAAGCATAAGCAGATGAGTCAAGACTATCAAGTAGAGGACCAAGTCGAGCTAGACACAACAAACCTTCAACTCCCTTATCCCAAAAAGACACTGGATGACAGGTGAGTTGGACCATTCCTAATCCTCAAAAAGGCTGGTGCATCAGCATATAAACTCAAACTACCACCTCACTGGAAGATTCATCCATGCTTCAATGAGAAACTCTTGTCACCCTATATGCCACAAGCCTTCCCTAATCAGCAACCACCACCACCACCTGACCTTATCGAAGACAAGAAGGAATACAAGGTAGAAGAGGTATTGGATGCCCAAACCCAACTAGTGTTGCCATGACTTGGTTAAAAGTCATTTAGCTGTATAGCCAAGCTGGATTAAGCCGAGTCTGAGCCTCTAATTGGCTCAGGTTAATTCTGATCTTAAGCCCCATTTGGAGTCAGCTTGAGTTCAGCTTGAGCCAACTTAGCTGGTTATTGTTGATTGTGACAATGCATTGCCCCAGATGCTAATTTTCTATATGGTGCTTTAGTCTAATGGTGTCTGTCTATTATTTATTTTGTATTTTGGTTCAAGTCTGGATACTTCATAGGCACCAATGATGTCATATCTGGTTAGAAAATTCAAGTTGCAACTGGAATAAGGTCATCACACCTTAGGCTTCTGTATTATTAATTAATATATCAACTATCAATGATTTTTTATTGCCACATTGAAATTTCCTGATGCAATGTACCCAGCAATTTAGCAACTAAACTGACACTTGCCTGTACCCACAATAAATATGGGTATCTGCAAAATGAGTCAAGTCATCTGAGGCTGTCATGTTGGATAGCAGGTATAGCATTCTTAATGCTAGTACTCATGACTGCAGATAACACAATCATGACAGTCTCTAATAAATGCCTTTTGTTCTTGACCTTCTCCCTCACTTACGGTTGTTCCTTTAATATCCCTCCAACATAGAAACAAATTATGACCACCTTCAAACTTTGGAGCATACTTTTGCAGCCATCACCAAGTTTTCCTCATCTCCACTGTGGCAAATCCTAGCTGAAGACCTCAAGTAACCTCAAGACAGTTTCAGAGTGAAAGACGGTGTGTTATTGAACTCCTCATTTGGTCTGACTCTGCTCATTGAAGCTCCCATAGGTAGCAATAATTGCTTGATCTTGTTGTAATTTACCAATATGCTGTATACTGGTTTGCAGAATATAGCCTGCTATTTCACTATTCTACATTGTGTGAATTCCTTAAATACCCCTTGTTACAAGTGTATTGTGTCCCATTGACCTATCCATTCATTTCTCTCCTTCTATCTGCTTGTTTATTCAATGCCATCAGCTGGACAGCCTCATGGATGACCTCACAGGAAAGGATGTGATACAGATGCTGGTCCTCAAGCTGGTCCTGGGCCAACTGAGACTATCACTGTACTTCCAGGAGGTGCATTGAATGCACAGTTTCTTATACTGGGCTTAGGCATGTACTTCTATCTTCAGTAGCTGCCATGCCTGAATATTTGTGCGGTAATTAGATCACCATGGCTGCAATGCCAAAGAGCAACCAAAGGTGCCAATGTACAAAGCACACAACAGCTGAGATGCCAGATATACCTGGCCTTTGGCCCTTCTATGAACTGTGTGAAGATTGAGTACACTGTATTTTTGGTTTGTGAGTATTGTTCTTCTAAATAACTTAGAAAAGTAATACTGACTCCATGTGGGTATAGTACACAGAATAAGTCAACATCCTTTGGCCACACCACAACATCCATAAGCAATTGGCAGTGCCACCTCCTTACAAAGCACTTGGGACTCTAGGTAGAGGCTTGTGAGAGACTGAAGGTAAAAATTACAGCTAACTATGCTGGAGGTCCTGTTGTTGCATACCAGGAGTCAAAGGGACAGGATTCAAGACAGAATTTGTGCTTGCTTGATGGGATTGATGAGGTGCCAGGCTTCTTGTTAGAAGCATTTGTTGATGTGCTGGTTGCCTTTATTGTTAGTAATGACCAGGTAAGTCTGCAAGGAACTTACTGATGATGATATTTCTTGCTAAACACAGATTTGGAAGTATGTGATGGAGATATGGGAGGATCATTTAAAGCAACTTTCTAAGGAAATGCAGGTGTGTACACTATCACAGACTTGGGGGACCTCTAACTTAGACATGTGCAAGGCACATTAGGTAAAATCTCATTCACAAGTGATATGTGGTTGAATGCCAACCTTGTGCTCTTTGTTAGGATCATGCTAATAGGAAGAGATAAAGTGGAATGCATATGGGCTTGACAAAGCTATTAGCAATGTCACCCTGGGTTGAAGCCCTAAGATGAACATGGATGGAGTCCATGGAGTAAGATAAGTGAGGATTAAGATGAAGTTGCATGGAGTCAGAATCTGTGGACTTGTAGAAGAGATTGAGATTAGGCTTGAAGGCCAGGTAGAAGTGAGTGCGAGAGTATTGGACTAAACCAAGTTGATATTCAAACTGAGGTATATACTACTAGTTGTACAGTTTATATACTAGAGTGGAGTGACAGATGGAGGCTAGAATAAGTATGGACATGGCTGGAATAATATAAGTCTAGAATATTCTGTATCTAAAGGAGTTGAGTATTCCATGGACTGATATAACATCTACTTGGTACTGTTGACCGATTCTAGGTGTGATAAATGAATATGTGAAATTAGTATGTGAAATAGAGATATGAAATATGGAATAGAAACTGGGAAATGGAATCCATTGGGTTCTGATAAGTGAGTTGGAGCCAGTTGGATGGGTTGAAGGTTGAAGTCTGTGGAGTCTGTGGCATGCTCGTTACAGTATCTCCCCCTTAGCATTCTTGCTCTCAAGAGCGCTGATCTTGATGACCATCTGTGACATGTGGAATTTCATGCAGGATTGTCACATGATAAACACCTTTTGATCCTTGACTACCACCATCTCAAGTCAGAAAAAACTCTCCTTGCTGTCCATCATGTCCTTGACTTTATATGAACATTCCCAAACACCAGAGGCCTACATTGCCCCCATATGCCAGAAGACGCTGACACTGATGCTCTGAAAGAGCTGTATGCTGAGCAGGATGGAAAGGATGCTGCATATCATGCAGCCATGGAAGCTCACAATGAGTGGAAGATTGAAAAAGAGGCAGCAGTGGTGAAGGTGAGGAAAAAGGTGGCCACCATGGAGGAGACCTAAAAGAAAGAGGAGTGGGCAAAGAAAATTGCAGGAGCCAAGGCAAAAAAGGAAGCTGCGGAGAGGAAACAGTTGGCAGCTGAGACAAAGAAGTTGGAGGCTGAGCAGCTGACCACAGAGAAGAAGGAGAAGGAGGAGAAGGCGAGAATTTTGAGGGAGAAAGTGTTGGTGGATTTGAAGATGTCAAAAGCCGCAGAAAGGGAGAAGGAAAAAGGAAAGGGAAAGGGAAAGGAGAAGGCAGTGGAGGCCATGGTTGAGCAAGACTTGGTGTCCAGTGATTCAGATGAGGAAGAATTAGAGGGAGAAGAGTCTGGGGCCAAAGATCCTCAGAGTTCAAAAGGAAAGGCGAAGGCTAGGTCTTAGGGGAACATCATAAGAAATGACCAGTGCAGGCAGCAGTGGCCACAGAAATCAAAAAGTGCAAAGTGAAGTCCACCCCTTATGCAGTGGATAGTGATGATGCTGTGGGCCCTTTATGGCAGAATGACTTGGGTGAGCCTGCCCTTAAAAGGTCCAAAGCAGATCCTCTCCCTGGAGAAGGAGACATAGAATTTTGTTGGTAAAGGTAAGTGGCCACCAAGGTTGATTGCTTATTCTGACTTTGTTTTAGATCAATGTTCTCAATGTTGGGCCAATAGGGATCATCTGCAGGATAAGAAAAGCAAAATGTGTCTTTGGGGATGAATGGGATCCCGCAGTGTTTGATGAAGTTGTGGACTTGCTCGATAGCCTTCACACAAGAATGGATATGATGGAGCAGCGATTGGAAGCATTTGGATCAAGGCTCAAAGACCTCATGGACAACTACCATCCCAGAGCCAATGTGGAATACCCTTATGACTTTATTCTAAAGGTGTCCAAGGAAGAATGGGCAGTGTCTCTTCATAAACTTCAAGATTTGAAGGGTGCAAATCCTGAGGCTCTCTGCTGGGCCATGACCATGCACCTGGATCAGGATGTTGCCCAGGTCTGGCATTCAAGGATAATGGGCCTGGACATATTGAATGGCACAGACCCCTTTGAACTCACCAACATGGACCTCTGGCTCAGAAGCTGCAGACATGGTGCATTGATGGATTTGATAAATGCTAGTATGAAGTTCAAGGGAGAGTTTTTACTATGTTGGAGGCGGTCAGAGATGGTGCCAGGAGTGGGGACCACCAGGCTGACTGAGCTTAACGCAATCAAAGGAAAGGATGGAAGGAGATTGTTAAAGAGGACTGCAGATAAGGAAGAGGTGGAGGCCTCGGAGGAAAAGAAAGGTAACAGAGTCAAAGCAGAGGCTGTGGGAAATGATGACAAGGATGTAGACATGGAGGAAGGTGGGAAGTTCATGGCTGCCTAGTTCTTCACTTTTCTTGAACAATTTTTTATATACCATATGTTTGTACATGGACAGTAGCATATTGTGCCCAGAGGGGCATAAAAATGTCAAGTTTTCTTAATGTCTGGAATGGAGTGAAGAAAAAGAAATGAAGTCAAGAAAGGAGCTGGAGTCCATTTCCAATTAGGAAGGTAATTTGCAATAGTTTTCCAGAATCCTATTTGAAATTTGGGAGACATTTTCCATATGGAACTGATGGAGACATGAATCAAGAAATGATAGAGGAAGGTTTGATGTTGACTTTTTAAATGGCAACCTTAGATAGGAGTCCTGATTTGTCAGGGTCATGATGATGGAAATCTTCAATGTATTCATCTGTGGAGAATTCAGTAGCAGAGATCCAAGCAAACTCTTTGTCAGTACCTTCATAACCCAACCATTGAACATGATAGATAAGAGGACATTGGAACTGACAGTTGAGCTTGGAGTCGAGAATTTGTGCAATCTCATACTGTTCCTCACCATCAACTTCAACTGGAGGTGGAGGTGGCTGGGTACGATTTGGAATGGTATTGGATTCCATGGGTTCTAACTGTGAGACATGGAAAACAGGATGGATGGAACAGAGATCTGTGGGGAGTTTAAAAGTAAAGGAATGGGACCTAGGTTGTGTGATGATGTCAAACGGTCTGAGGAATTTCTCTAAAAATTTTGCAGTAGGGTGAGTGGTCCTGATGTATTTGGAATTAAGGAAAACCTTGTTGCCTACTTTGAAATCTGGAGCCAGAGACTATTGCTTGTCTGCTTGGAAGTTATAGCAAGACTGAGCATGGGAGATTTTATTGTGAAGGAATTGGTGAAGATTGTTGAGGTTAATTATAAAGTCATGTGCGTGAGCAGAGGAAATATCATGTTCAGGGTATACGGTGATGTTAGGATGGTACCCTTTGTTAGTGAAGAATAGAGAGATTCCAGTGGAAGCATTAGGAGCATTGTCGTATGCAAATTCAGCAATGGGTGTAATAGAGTATCCCAATTGTCTGGTTGGCAAAAACAATAGATACAGGTGTATTGTTCAAGGGTTTGGTTGGCATGTTCAGTTTGTCCATTGGCTTCTGGGTAATAACCAGAAGTGAAGTGGAGTTCCATATCAAGGGCTTTTAGCAAGGGTGCACACAAATTGGGAGACAAATTTGGAGCCACAGTTGGAAGTGATGTGATTAGGGACACTATGCTTGGAGAAGACATGGGTAATGAAAAGCTGCACAAGATCTGCAGAATTAATGGTATCATGAGTGGGTATGATTATAGCCTGTTTGCTTGCATGGTCAACAATAACAAGAATGGCAGTGAATCCATTGAAGTCCAGAAGCTGTTCAATGAAATCCATGGAAATAGAATCCCATGGGCACATCAGTAGAGGCAAAGGTTTGAGTAGGCTGAAAGGGTGGTGTCTAGGTGTTTTATTATGACCACAAGTAGTACAAGACAAGATGTAGTGGCAAACAAATTCACACATTTGTGGCCAGGTATAATTCCATCAGACTAATTCAAGCATCCAATTTTGACCAAAATGACCTGCTAATATATGATTGTGATTGTTCTGTAAGACATGAAGATGGAGAGCCACAGAGTCCAGGATGTAGATGTGATTGTCAAGACATAGCATTCCTGACTCATCCACAGACCAGCAGGAAGGATTGGAAGGGGAAGAAGCAAGATGAAAACCTTTGGTTGCTGTGGAATCCATGGGTTGTGCTTGCTTGATATCAGAGTGGAGCTTATCCATGTCCATGATAGCACTAGTATGGAGTACAGGACCTTCAAGAAATGTAGCATGGAGAGAAGTGGAGAGTTGTTCTTGAGTGAACACAGGGTGAAAATTATGAGGATTGACTTGAGCATATTGACTATCCCCCTCTTTAGGGTAGATGTCCTGTCATCTAGTGAGTGTGTCTGGTTTCCCACCAAGTTTACCTGGCCAGAACCAAATAACGAGGTTGAACTGGGAAAGGAATTCAGACCAATGCACCTGTCATCAGGTAAGAACCTTGGTAGTAGAGAAATACTCAAGGTTCTTGTGATCTGTGATGATATTGATAGATTCCACAGAGCCTTTGAGGTAATGATGCCAGTATTTAAAGGCTTTGAAAATAGTGAGAAGCTCTTTATCATGGGTATCATAGTTGAGCTTGGCTCCATGGAGACTTTGGGACAAGAAGGAAATAGGATGAATCTCACCATCCTCAAGGTAAATAGAAAGGATGGTGGCAATAGTGTAGTCAGAAGCATCAGTTTCCACAACTAATTGACAGTCAGGAATCCAGTGGGTAAGGATAGGAGCATGAGTGAAAGTCTGTTTCAGCTCATTAAATGCAGCCAAGCATTTGTCATCAAATTTCCATGGAATACCCTTGCAAGTGAGACGTGTCGAGGGCAACACAATCTCACTGTATTCATGGATAAAATGGCAATAGAAATTAGCAAAACCAAGAAATGATAGGATATCTTTGACCTTCTGTGGGACCGGCCAGTCAACAATAGCTTTGACTTTGTCTTCAGCCATGTGTAAGCCTTCAGGAGAGAGAATGTAGCTGAGATATTCCACGGAATCCCAATGAAATTCACATTTGGATTCTTTGCAGTAGAAATTGTTCTCTCTGAGTCTGCATAGGACCTCTTGTATGTGTTGTTGGTGTTCTGTGGGATCATCAGAGTAGATGAGGATATTGTTGAGGTAGACAACAACAGAAATGTCAAGCATATCTGTGAAGATGTCATTGACAAAGTGTTGAAAAGCCACAGGAGCATTGGTAAGACCAAATGGCATGACGTGCCATTCAAAAGACCCATAGTGGGTGTGGAATGCGGTTTTGCATTTGTCTCCTTCAGCAATATAAACAAGATGGTAGGCATGGTGGAGGTCGAGTTTTTTATACAGATATGCATTCCACACAGAATCAAGAAGATCAGAAATGAGAGGAAGTGGATAACGGTCTTTTTTTGTGATTTTGTTCAAGCCATGGAAATCAACACAGAGCTTGAGTTTCACTGTTTTCTTCTTGACAAACAGTACCAGGACTCCATGGGGAGAACCTGAGGGAGAGATGAAACCATTGCAGATGTTATTATCAATAAACTGGCATAAGGCTTTGAGCTCAGATTCAGAGAGGGAATAGATGGGTCAGAGTGGGGGAGAACTGCCTTTCTCAAGATTGATCTTGAGGTTGTAAGGGCAATGCTTGGGGAGTTTGTCTGAGAGGGAATCACCAAACACATCAGCAAAGTCATGGTACTCCAGTGGGACATCAGTTAGATCCATGGGAGCTGTGGAGGCAGCTTGGCCACTAACACTAGCCATAGAAGGCTGTAATGTGAATTGTTGGGCACCTTTTTCTGCACAAGCCTGTATGAAAGTGGCCACAGAAATAATTGATATCTTGGGTGCAACCGAAGCAGCAAATGATAGGATGGAAGGATATGAGTAGATAGGCTCATACAGCAGCAGAGTTTGTCAGGATCTCAAGGAAGGTTTGGATGGAATTGGACCTGAAGGATCGAAGCAGTGTAGCACTGTTATGTCAGAGGCCATGGAAATGCTAGAATGAATAGAAGCACTGAATAGCTTTGAACAGAAAGTGATACTATGCTTTGCCTAGTCAATCAATGGATTGTAGTGGGAAAGCCAGTTGTATCCCAGAACAATGTTACAGGATGAATCAAGATGAGTGATGTAGAAGTCAATAGGGATAATGTTGCCCAACAGAAACCATACAGGGAGCAAAATGGATTGGGAGATGTGAGATCTGGCAGAGCTGTCAAGAAGTTGAAGTTGAACAAGAGGAATGGAAGTGGTAGGGAGATGATTGGTCCTCAACATATTTGGAATTGATGAAGCAATGGCTTGAACCAGAATCAACAAGAGCAAGAAAACAAAGGATAGTAGAAATGAGAGAACCATTGGGTTCTGATCTAGAACTGACTTCAGAGGATAGTGATACAGTTAATGAATGATTGGATAGAGCAGCAGTGTTGAGGGTTACTGTCTCCAAGGTGCAATGACTGTCAACACAACCCTCTCCTTGCATGGAGGAAGCAGAGCTGCTCTCTATTTTTCTGACTCTATGGGAGCCAAATCTGTAGTGGCAGGAGGCTCTGAAACCTTAGCAGAATGACCATAAGTGGAACCCATGGCCTTGTGCTTATTACAGTCCTCAGTCTTGTGCTTGTTGCCACAGAACATACCTAGGTTGTTCTTTCAGCAGTGTTCCTTCTCCTCAGGAGTGAGCTTCCCATCCTTGGCTAGCTCGTCAGCATAGGGCTTTTTGGCAGATGAGGATGAGGACAAGGACAAGGACTGATAGGTGGAGGTGGAGCTTATGGAATTGGAACTATAGGACTTGGGCACCATGGAGTATGAAGAGCTTGAGTTTGAACCCAAACCCTTAGGTTTGGATGGAGAGGATGAGGAGGAAGGTTTATCATGATTTTCACACGAATTTCGGCTTTCTGAGTCCAATAATGAGCATTGAGTTCCTGTGCAAGGGTATACATGTCATGGAGGTTATTGGGCTTACCATGGTGGGCCATATCATCTTTGATCCATGAGCAAAGTCTGTAGTAAACAGCATGGCACAAGGAATTGTCACCATAGCTGACAATGGAGGCATATTGATTGAAATGGACTATATACTTCATAATTCAGTCTCTGTCACACCTCCAAAGGTTTTCCAACTTGTCTTCAGCATCTCTGATGGCATCAAATGGACCAAAGTTAGTCCAGAGTTCCACAAGGAAAGTGGCATAGGAGTATGCCCAGGCAGAATGGTTAGTGTGGTTAGGGTGGAGGATATCTGGTTTAAACCAATCTAGAGTGACACCAGAAAGGAAGGATATGGTGTAGTTGACCTTCGAGGCATTAGTGTGGAAAGCGTCAGGCCTGTTGTTGAAGTTCAACTGTAGGGAAATGATGAACACCATGAGTTTCTGCAGGTCCAAGCTGTCAAAAGTGTCAGGCTCCTTGACCTTGGTGTGTATTGGGTGTTGTGGAGGATTGTTGACTTGGTTGGTAAGGCCACAGAGAAGGTTGAAGAAATCCCTGACCATGACTTTGTCATTGTTAGGAGGGTTGGGAGGATTGGGAGGGTTGGGAGGGTTACTGCCAGGTCTGCCAGGACCACTGAGGTCACCAGGATTTGGTGGGCCACCACCAGGTTGGTGATTATCATTGCCCCACAGAAGGTGCAAGCTGTAATTACTAGGGGAGTCAACCTCATCCTCAGAATCACCACCAGGTTCCTTTTTGTTTTGAACGGGGAATGTGCAATGTGGGGTAGGGATCAGAGTCCATTGAGGATCATTTTGGTAGCTGTCATAGCCACCTAAAATGGATTCTGAGGGTCCAAGGGCAAGGTTGAGGTTGAAGGGATCAGGATTCATTCCTGAAGTGGGTTGTCATTGGGTGAAGCCGTTATGGGTGTAAGTTTCCCTATGGGACCAGCTGGTGGATGTGGAGTCTTCACCAAAAAGGTGTTGATCTCCTTTGGAGGCAGATTGGGGAATGTCATTTATAGAGAAAGTGGGCTTGGGGTCCATGGAGGACTGAGCAGTCTTGGTTGGTTCAAGAAGGACAGTAGACATGCCTAAAATTTTTGACTCAAGGGTTTGAGTTCAAATATACTGTTAGGATTGTGCCAATAGGAAGAGGTGAAGTGAAATGCATGTGGGCTTGGCAAAGCTATTAGCAACGTCACCCCTGGGTTGAAGCCTTAAGATGAATACAGATAGAGTCCACAGAGTAAGACAAGTAGAGATTAAAATGAAGTCACACAGAGTTGGAATCTGTGGACTTGTAGAAGAGATTGAGATTAGGCTTAAAGGCCAAGTAGAAGTGAGTGTGAGAGTATTGGGCTAAACCAAGTTGATATTTGAACTAAGGTATGTACTGTTTGTTTTACAGTTTAAATACTAAAGCAGTGTCCAATGGATGGAGGCTAGAATAATATAAGTGTGGAATCTTCTGTATCTAGAGGAGTCGAGTATTCCATGGACTCTGATATAACACCTACTTGCTACCGTTGACAGATTCTAGGTGTGATAAATGAATATGTGAAATAGAGATATGAAATATGGAATAGAAACCAGGAAACAGAATCCATTCGATTCTGATAATGAGTTGGAGCCAGTGAAATGGGTTGAAGGTTGAAGTCTATGAAATCCATGACATGCTCATTACAGGATCCCATTCATTCACTCTGAAGCTCCCTGTAGATCTCCGTTCCATTCACTCTGTATTCCATGTCTCACAGTTGGAACCTGTGGAATCCAATATCATTCCTAATCATACCCAACCACCTCCACCTCCAGTTGAAGTCAATGGTGAAGAACAGTATAAGATTGCACAGATTCTCAACTCTAAACTCAACCATTGGTTCTGATGTCCTCTCATCTATTGTATTCAATGGTTGAGTTATGAAGGTACTAACAAAGAGTTTGCTTGGATCCCTGCTGGCTCCTTCCTTGACTTCATCATATTCTTGCCCCTCTATTCAAGCATCAAAAAATCATCTACATTTTATGCCCCTCTGTGTGTGGTACACTACTGTCCATATACAAACATACATATATAAAAAATTATGCAAAAGGTGAAAGAGGATTAGGCAGCCACAGACTCCCCACCTTCCTCTATATCTACATCCTTGTCATTCCCTGCAGCCTCTGCTTCAATTTCTCCTTCAACTTCTTTCTTTTCACTTCCACCCTCTGCTTCTTCCTCTGAGGCATCTGCCTCTTCTTCCCCTTCAACCCTCTTCAACAATCTCTTCCCTTTCTTTCCTCTAATTTGGTCCAACTCCAGGACTCTGATGGCCCCTGCTCCTGGAGCTGTTTCTGCTCTAACCAGCTCTTCCTCATATTCTCCCTCAGAATCCTTTATGATATATTCATCTGTTTCCTGAAGGAACACCTTCCACAATCCCCACTCATTCCAATGGTGTCACGAGCATGCCACAGACTCCACAGCCTTCAACATTCAACTCATCCAACTGGCTCCAGTTCACTTATCAGAATCTGACAGATTCCATTTCCTGGTTTCTATTTCATATTTCATATCACTATTTCACATACTAATTTCACATATTCATTTATCACATCTAGAATCCATCAACAGTAGCAAGTAGGTGTTATATCAGAGTCCATGGAATACTCGACTCCTCTAGATACAGAAGATTCCACACTTATATTATTCTAGCCTCCATCCATTGGACTCTACTTTAGTATATAAACTGTAGAACAAGCAGTACATACCTTAGTTCAAATATCAACTTGGTTTAGCCCAATACTCTCACACTCACTTCTACTTGGCCTTTAAGCCTAATCTCAATCTCTTCTACAAGTCCATGGATTTTGACTCCATGTGACTTCATCTTAATTGTCTACTTGTCTTACTCTGTGGACTCTGTTCATATCCATCTTAGGGCTTCAACCCAGGGGTGACGTTGCTAATAGCTTTGCCAAGCCCACATGCATTCCACTTCACCTCTTCCTATTGGCACAATCCTAACAGTATATTTGAACTCAAACCCTTGAGTTAAAATTTTAAGCATGTCTACTGTCCTTCTTGAACCAACCAAGACTGCTCAGTCCTCCATAGACCCCAAGCCCACTTTCTCTATAAATGACATTCCCCAATCTGCCTCCAAAGGAGATCAACACCTTTTTGGTGAAGACTCTGCATCCACCAGCTGGTCCTGTAGGGAAACCTACACCCATAACGGCTTCACCCAATGACAACCCACTTCAGGAATGAATCCTGATCCCTTCAACCTCAACCTCACCCCTGGACCATTGGAATCCATTTCAGGTAGCTATAGCAGCTATTGAAATGATCCTTCATGGACTCTGATTTCTAACCCACACCACACCTTCCCCATTCAAAACAAAGAGAAACCTGGCAGCAACTCTGAGGTTGAGATTGACTCCCCTAGCAACTGCAGTTCATACCTTCCATAGGGCAACAACAATCGCTGACCTGGCAGTGGCCCACCTAATCCTGGTGGCCCTGGAGGTCCTGGCAGCCCCAGTGGTCCTGGCAGACCTGGCAGTAATCCTCCTAATCCTCCCAATCCTCCCAATCCTCCTAATAATGACAAAGCCATGGTCAGAGATTTCTTCAACCTTCTCTGTGGCCTCACCAACCAAGTCAACAATCCTCCACAACATCCAATACACACCAAGATCAAGGAGCCAGACACTTTTGATGGCTCAGACCCACAGAAACTCAAGGTGTTCATCATCTCTCTCAAGTTGAACTTCAATGACAGGCCTGACACATTCTGCGCTGATGCCTTGAAGGTCAACTATGCCATATTCTTCCTTTCCAGTGTTGCCCTAGATTGGTTTGAACCAGATATCCTCCACCCTAACCATGCTAACCTCCCTGCTTAGGCATACTCCTATGCCACTTTCCTCATGGAACTCCAGACTAACTTTGGTCCATTCAATGCCATCAGAGATGCTGAAGATGAGTTGGAAAACCTTTGGATGCACAACAGAGACCAGATTATGAAGTATATAGTCCGCTTCAACCAACATGCCTCTATTGTCAGCTATGGTGACAATTCCATGTGCCACACTTTTTACCGTAGACTTTGCTTGTGGATTAAAGATGATATAGCCCACCATGGTAAGCCCAATAACCTCCATGGCATGCATACCCTTGCACAGGAACTTGATACTTGTTATTGGACTTGGAAGGCCAAGATTTCATGTGAAAATCATGATAAATGTTCCTCCTCTTCCTCCAAACCTAAGGGTTTGGGTTCAAACTTGAGCTCTTCATACTCCACAGTGCCCAAATCCTATGGTTCCTATTCCATGGGCTCCACCTCCACCTATCAGTCCTCTTCCTCATCCTTATCCTTGTCTGCCAAGAAACCCTATGCTGACAAGTTAGGCAAAGATGGCAAGCTCACTCCTAAGGAGAAGGAATGTCACCGGAAGAACAACCTAGGTACAGTATTACACTGGCCAGTGAGATGATGGACTCGGAATGGGCCAATTGAGCCACAATGCCCTTGGACTTTTGTCTAAATAGAATATCTTGAATGAAGACATCTTTCTCAAAATGTCCAATGCTGTGAAGGCACTGTAGTAATTGTCAAGATGCTTGAATATAGTAAAACAGCTGAAAATGAAATATGTTTTGAGAATACCAGACTCATTCATGCTTCTGAAGCCTTGAAATTTTTTGCAGACCATGGTATTATATATGTGAACAAGATAGTATACAATTAAGTAGCCTAAAGATGTTAAAGAACAAAGAATTGAGATAAATTTGAAGAGCCAGGAAAATGGCTTGCTGTGTTGTCACATCATGCTCTTTCCAAATCAGGCTGACCAAAAATTTATTGGTACATTCACACATCAACGACTTTAATTTTTGTGTCCTTGGTGTTAATCTCTTCTACATTGTCTGGCCAAGTGTTATCTTACTTCAATGGGGAGAAGAGCACTCTCAGTGACCAAGAAATGTCAAATTTTCAATGAAATTCAGGACAAATGGATGGACAGAGCGGTGCACATGTACCATGAAGAACAGGAAAAAGGAGCAGGGGAAAAGAAAGAGGGGCTTCATGGTGTGTGTTTAGAAATGGAAGAGCTGTGCTGGAAGGAGGACAAGACAAGGATACACCTAGACAAGCAGACACTTTCCCAGTGGATCAAGAGAGTCAAAAGCCAGGCAAAATCCAATGCCAAGTGGTCCAAACTCACAGCTGAAGAGGAAGAGGCATTAATTGACTATGCTCTCAAGATAGCACACTGGGGATTCCCACTTGATCTTCAGCATATCCAAGATATTGCCAATAAAATCTTGGATGCACACCTGGGAGATGCTGCCAAACCTGTAGGAAAGAACTGGGCTCAATGTTTCACTGAAAAGCACTCAAACCAATTGAAGCCATTCTGGACACATGGATTGGACCATTCATGCGCACACACAGTCAACCCAATCACAAAGGAGCATTTTTACAGTTTGCTTGACAAGGTAATACAAGGAGAGGAAGAAAATGATGTGATTTTAACAGAGAACATCCATGGTGCTGATGAAATGGGAATTCAGGGAGGGATAGGGGTAAAACATAGAGTATATTGACCTGCTGATCAGAGTATTCAGCATGAGCAGTGTGGTGGAGATCGGGAGAATATTACCGTTCTTGTCTTCATTTGTGCTGATGGAATGTCACTTGTACCTGCCATGATCTCCAAGGGAAAAGAATACAATATGGACTGGGATCAGGAAAATCCACTAAATTGCTTGTAAGTTCTTCCAAATTCATCTGAACACATCAATGCTTACCAGCAGTAGGATGGGTTACTCTAACAAAGGATATGTTGATGGAGAGATTGGCATTGAATGGATCAAACACTTTGATGCAGAAACAAAGACCAAGGCATGTGGTCATTGCTGTCTTCTTCTCGTTGATGGCCACTCCTCACATTACACTCTTGGCTTCTTGGAGTATGCACAAGAACACCAGATTGAGGTGCTATATTACCCTTCCCATTCCACCCACATCTATCAGGGTCTCAACGTTGTCATCTTCAGTGTACTGAAGTGCCAATGGTCTGAAGTGAGAGAGGAGTACAAGCGGGAAAGGGGTCATCCTGTGAAAAAGAATCATTTTCTCAAACTATATGCAGAGGTGCACCAACCATCTCTCATCAGGGAAAAAATCATATCTGCTTTTAAAGCAACTGGGGTTGTCTCCTTCAATCCCAATGTTGTTACTGAGGAGAAGATGGTACTGAGTCTCGAGACTTTGATGTGACGTTGCCTCCCTGTCAAGGTGGAAAGTCCTGTGTGGGCAGTGTCATTGCTTATCAGAGATTATGGTGAACACTGCTGAACTCAGGACTCAGAGTCAAGAAGCTCACCAATGCCAATGTCAAGTCAGTGCAGCACAGATCCTTCAACTCCTGTTCATGATGCCCTCTTCAATCTTGCATCATCATCTGTATTATTTGTAATCAGCCCAGCACCAATGACATTGGACATCTTACCACCTTTGTATTCCACTCACCCAATTTCAGCTCCAAAGTGTCATTATTCCCAGCTTCTTGACATGGAACCATTGACTAATCACAAAAAGCTGCTTCAAGATGCACTCCAGGAGGCAGCAGAATCAGCAGAATCACAAAAAGGCCAAATAAGGTAGGCAACATGTAAAACCCGTATATGTCAGGTGATGTGACTTTTGCATGACATTTATGCCCAAATTGAGCAAACCAAATGCTCAAGGAGATGCAGGACTTGCTATAGGCCAGATATTTCAGATATCAAAAATAGAAGTTGTTAAAAACAAGTATAAGTAGTCACAAATGAAACTGATTTCCAAGAGGTTCAGTATTGGTTGAGGAATTAATGATTTATTACAAAAATAGGGCAGTTATATGATATTCTCCTTCTCTAGTTCCTTGAGAATGCTTTCTGGGAGCACCCAATGTCCTCTGTAGTGTCGTGCTGCCCAAGCAGCCTGTCTACCATTTAATCCACAGGCATAGGCATCCATAAACCAAAGAGAACAATTGACAAATCTAGAAACAAAGATATCAACTATTACTCCCTGCCATTACAAGCAAATTTAAAGAGCCTACTGACACATACTAACAATAGGACATGCTCCTAAAGCTGCTAGTGCATTTTTCTCCAGCACATCCTCCCAAGAAGAATCAGGATTAAGCCGGTACAGCCACTTTGCATAGCCCCAACACTGCTCAATTGGATTAAGCTCACAGTGAAATTTCGGCAGGAAGACAACTTGAACACTGTGTGCCTTGCAGCTGACTTCAAGGAAGGATTTGACATTTGCAAAGTCCAGTTGATTAAATAAGATGCAGCAGCAACAGCAATCCTCTGTGGGTGATGCACATTTAAATCCCTTGCACTCTGCCTTCTTGGACTTGATGAATTCTGCTATAAATCCATGCTCCTGAAGGATAACAGTTGTCCATTTGAAGACACCTGCCTGAGGATGGCCATCAGGAAAGTAAAGTGGCTGAGGAGCATTGTTAAATGTAGCATCCTTCATCTGAACTTTAACTTTCTTATAGGAACCATCAGGCTTATAGACTGGCTTCCTGTTCTTGTCATGTAGTGTGATGTCCACCAACCAGTTTTTTTCCCATGTGAGGGGTGTTCCAAGGCATTTTCCAGGCAGAAATTTCATCATCAGGGCACTTCTTGTGGGTTGTAGCATTATCATGGATGAAGATATGCTCAATGTCATCACCAAAGTCTGGGAGAATGTCCATGGCCTCATTGGCCTGTGAAACAATGTCATCCATTATGAAGTAGCCATTCCTATTCTTGCCCAGTTTCATGACTTGGCATGCACTTTTTGTTTTATCTAATGATTCCAGCCACCCAAAGTCAGCTGAGAAGAAATCGGCCATCATCAGAGAAGCCCCCTCTCTCTTGTGGTATGGTTTTGCTAGCTTGGCAATGTGATACCAAGACTTCCTTCTCTGATCATGTGCATAGAAGATTGATTCATCATGAAACCAAAGAACAATGTGCTTTCCATCAGGGCAAACTCTATCAATTGGATTTCCATTCTTGTCAAAGATCTGCATCTGGTGCCTGAGTTTCTTGATCTTTGGGATGAATACTTTGTCACGTTCCCATACAACATCTGCACATTCATGCCCATCAACATATTGGCCCTTCTTTGCTTTCTGCCAATGGTAGCCTAAGACTTGAAGGTAATGTTGTGCTGTGCACACAGAGATCCCCTTTGTGATTCCATGCTTCTTCTTTATGTTAGGACATGCCAAAAACAGAACAACCTTTGCAGCTGTAATGTCCTTTCCTAGCTCTTGAAGATGCAGATTAATCTCTTGGACTAGGTCCTCATTAACAAGCATTGTTTCGTTCCAGTTGCCATATGGATTTAGTGGGAGAACAGTCTGATCCAATATATATTGATGGACCAGCTGATGAAGGACCTGGGCACAATATGTTCCACAGAGCAATGTGACTACTGCTTGAAGAGATGAAGCAGCCCATTTTTCATAGGTCATAGATCTTGTGTTTGTATAAAGAGAGAGCATTGATTGCATTCCTTCCATCTGAGCTATTTGAAATGGATCTAGATCAATATTTTTATGCCCTCTTCCTTTGTTATTTCGCATATACAGAGTATCATGCAGGTCTTTCAAGGCAGCCAATGCGTTAATCATTGATGGTGCTTCTTGTATCTTCCCATCATGTTTCAATGCAGCAGAGAACATGTCTTTGAAGGCATTTAATTCTTTGATAGGAGTGGAAGGGGGAGCCCAGGTTCCATCAGGCAGTGGCTTGATCTTGATATTGGTTATTAGCAGTGTGTGATCATCGACAATGTGCTCCACATCAGATTCCCCATCTGTTTCGGCATCCAGCACCATGCTCCCACTCCCAGAACAGAAGGCAAGAACTGATTCATTGTCTTCTTCAATGATGTCTTCGCACAATGGCCCATTTGGCTTGCACAGGGTATATTTATGGTAGGAATGGTTGGTAGCTGCAGCAGGGACTTCAGGAGAAGATGAATTCACATCAAAGAATCCATGGCAGACATTTTCAGGTAATGGGATGTTCGTCTGGTTGTGTATAAGCAGCATTGCAAAGAACGTGTCATCATTTAGAGCTGGATCAAGATCTGTAGGCATCACAGATGCCACTGGATGTATAGAATCATCATTCTAACATTATAAGCCAAACTATCATGTAATGAGCAGTGAATATACACACATTTTCCTTGTTATCAAAATTTCTTTTCTTTTTCTGGGGAGACAAACACTCTATTGTCCACTTCACTCCATTTTTAAGGGCTTCTACAGCTTTTCTTATGTTTTCTAGTCTTCATTTGAGGTGATTTGGCTTTCGAGCCATGATAAGGAAGCTTTGTGATGCGTCAAGACATGTATATTAATGTGATGATGCCCTAAATCCATAATTACTCCTTCAGTATACTCTTTCTGGCAAAATTGCTATTATGGTCAAATGAAATACATTTCAGTACACAATTCCTATTTTCTACTTTCAACATATCTACATAAGGAAGCAGAATCATTAACTTTTTCTCTGGGAGTCACTCAATTTGGGAATGTCACACAAGATCATGTGACCTATGCAGGTTTTACATGTCGCCTACCTTACAAGGGATGCAGGAAACAACAGTCATTCAAAATGTCTACATTGGCCAGACTCACTCCCAGATACAAGAGCATGAAGAACAAAAGAAAAGGCCAAAGAAAAAAGGGACATTTGGGGATGGAATGGCCAAGCTTGTGACTAGCAATGAGTTTATGGGTGGGGTCAAAGAGTATAATAAAGAAGCAGAGAGGCAGCAGAATGCAAAAACTGTGAGAGAAGAGGTGACACAACTATACAAGGAGGCAATGACAAAGTGGACAGAACAGGAAAAACAATGCTTGAAATGGAATAAGAAGAAGCAAGCCAAGCACAAGGAGCAGGTGGCTGCATGGGAAAAGGAGCAAGACATGGCAAAGGCAGAGAAGAGAAGACCAAGATGGGCAAAGCCAAAAATAGCAGAATTTGGTCTTGAAAGCATTGCTGACAGGCCTAAAAAGAAGGATTTTGAGCTGGATGGATACGGAAGACATGGTGGACCAACCAATACAGCATCTAGTGGCAGTGATGACAATGAAACAGAGGTGGGCAGTGAGCAAGAGTTGGATCAAGAGGCTGATTCTGACTTGTAACATGTCTGATGGGCACTCATTATTGGAGATTACCTTCCTGATTTGGCTTATCATGAATGATGTGACATGTCTCACTGGTTTGTAATTTGCTGATCTTGTACTTTGGGTACTGGTAAGGGTGGATATGGATAGATACTGCTCTGATATGATAACTTTAGCATACAATAATGTAGTCTAATAGTAATAGCTTTATCTTTTCAGTTCTGATGGTCTGTCTTGTATCACTTAAGACAATTCCGAGGGCAATTTTAATTTGGGTGTCTCACTGGCTGGTGTAACACTGTATGTTCTGTGGCAACAAGCACAAGACTGAGGACTGTAATAAGCACAAGGCCATGGGTTCCACTTATGGTCATTCTGCTAAGGTTTCAGAGCCTCCTGCCACTACAGATTTGGCTCCCATAGAGTCAGAAAAATAGAGAGCAGCTCTGCTTCCTCCATGCAAGGAGAGGGTTGTGTTGACAGTCATTGCACCTTGGAGACAGTAACCCTCAACACTGCTGCTCTATCCAATCATTCATTAACTGTATCACTATCCTCTGAAGTCAGTTCTAGATCAGAACCCAATGGTTCTCTCATTTCTACTATCCTTTGTTTTCTTGCTCTTGTTGATTCTGGTTCAAGCCATTGCTTCATCAATTCCAAATATGTTGAGGACCAATCATCTCCCTACCACTTCCATTCCTCTTGTTCAACTTCAACTTCTTGACAGCTCTGCCAGATCTCACATCTCCCAATCCATTTTGCTCCCTGTATGGTTTCTGTTGGGCAACATTATCCCTATTGACTTCTACATCACTCATCTTGATTCATCCTGTAACATTGTTCTGGGATACAACTGGCTTTCCCACTACAATCCATTGATTGACTAGGCAAAGCATAGTATCACTTTCTGTTCAAAGCTATTCAGTGCTTCTATTCATTCTAGCATTTCCATGGCCTCTGACATAACAGTGCTACACTGCTTCGATCCTTCAGGTCCAATTCCATCCAAACCTTCCTTGAGATCCTGACAAACTCTGCTGCTGTATGAGCCTATCTACTCATATCCTTCCATCCTATCATTTGCTGCTTCGGTTGCACCCAAGATATCAATTATTTCTGTGGCCACTTTCATACAGGCTTGTGCAGAAAAAGGTGCCCAACAATTCACATTACAGCCTTCTATGGCTAGTGTTAGTGGCCAAGCTGCCTCCACAGCTCCCATGGATCTAACTGATGTCCCACTGGAGTACCATGACTTTGCTGATGTGTTTGGTGATTCCCTCTCAGACAAACTCCCCAAGCATTGCCCTTACAACCTCAAGATCAATCTTGAGAAAGGCAGTTCTCCCCCACTCTGACCCATCTATTCCCTCTCTGAATCTGAGCTCAAAGCCTTATGCCAGTTTATTGATAATAACATCTGCAATGGTTTCATCTCTCCCTCAGGTTCTCCCCATGGAGTCCTGGTACTGTTTGTCAAGAAGAAAACAGTGAAACTCAAGCTCTGTGTTGATTTCCATGGCTTGAACAAAATCACAAAAAAAGACCGTTATCCACTTCCTCTCATTTCTGATCTTCTTGATTCTGTGTGGAATGCATATCTGTATAAAAAACTCGACCTCCACCATGCCTACCATCTTGTTTATATTGCTGAAGGAGACAAATGCAAAACCGCATTCCACACCCACTATGGGTCTTTTGAATGGCACGTCATGCCATTTGGTCTTACCAATGCTCCTGTGGCTTTTCAACACTTTGTCAATGACATCTTCACAGATATGCTTGACATTTCTGTTGTTGTCTACCTCAACAATATCCTCATCTACTCTGATGATCCCACAGAACACCAACAACACATACAAGAGGTCCTATGCAGACTCAGAGAGAACAATTTCTACTGCAAAGAATCCAAATGTGAATTTCATTGGGATTCCGTGGAATATCTCAGCTACATTCTCTCTCCTGAAGGCTTACACATGGCTGAAGACAAAGTCAAAGCTATTGTTGACTGGCCGGTCCCACAGAAGGTCAAAGATATCCTATCATTTCTTGGTTTTGCTAATTTCTATTGCCATTTTATCCATGAATACAGTGAGATTGTGTTGCCCTCGACACGTCTCACTTGCAAGGGTATTCCATGGAAATTTGATGACAAATGCTTGGCTGCATTTAATGAGCTGAAACAGACTTTCACTCATGCTCCTATCCTTACCCACTGGATTCCTGACTGTCAATTAGTTGTGGAAACTGATGCTTCTGACTACACTATTGCCACCATCCTTTCTATTTACCTTGAGGATGGTGAGATTCATCCTATTTCCTTCTTGTCCCAAAGTCTCCATGGAGCCAAGCTCAACTATGATACCCATGATAAAGAGCTTCTCACTATTTTCAAAGCCTTTAAATACTGGCATCATTACCTCAAAGGCTCTGTGGAATCTATCAATATCATCACAGATCACAAGAACCTTGAGTATTTCTCTACTACCAAGGTTCTTACCTGATGACAGGTGCATTGGTCTGAATTCCTTTCCCAGTTCAACCTCGTTATTTGGTTCTGGCCAGGTAAACTTGGTGGGAAACCAGACACACTCACTAGATGACAGGACATCTACCCTAAAGAGGGGGATAGTCAATATGCTCAAGTCAATCCTCATAATTTTCACCCTGTGTTCACTCAAGAACAACTCTCCACTTCTCTCCATGCTACATTTCTTGAAGGTCCTGTACTCCATACTAGTGCTATCATGGACATGGATAAGCTCCACTCTGATATCAAGCAAGCACAACCCATGGATTCCACAGCAACCAAAGGTTTTCATCTTGCTTCTTCCCCTTCCAATCCTTCCTGCTGGTCTGTGGATGAGTCAGGAATGCTATGTCTTGACAATCACATCTACATCCTGGACTCTGTGGCTCTCCATCTTCATGTCTTACAGAACAATCATGATCACATCTTGGCAGGTCATTTTGGTCAAAATTGGATGCTTGAATTAGTCTGATGGAATTACACCTGGCCACAGATGCATGGATTTGTTTGCCACTATGTCAAGTCTTGTACTACTTGTGGTCATAACAAAACACCTAGACACCATCCTTATGGCCTACTCAAACCTTTGCCTGTACTGATGCACCTGTGGGACTCTATTTCCATGTATTTCATTGAACAGCTTCTGGACTTCAATGAATTCACTGCCATTCTTGTCATCATCAACTGTGCAAGCAAGCAGGCTATATTCATACCCACTCACGATACCATTAATTCCACAGATCTCACACAACTTTTTGTTACCCATGTCTTCTCCAAACATGGTGTCCCTAACCACATCACTTTTGACCGTGGCTCCAAATTTGTCTCCCAATTCACATGCACCCTTGCTAAAGCCCTTGATATGAAACTCCACTTCACTTCTGGTTATCACCTAGAAGCCGATCGACAAACTGAACACACCAACCAAACCCTTGAACAATACATCCACATCTATTGTTCTTACCAACAAGACAATTGGAATACCCTATTACTCATTGCCAAATTTGCATACAACAATGCTCCTAACACTTCCACTGGAATCTCTCCATTCTTTGCCAACAAAGGGTACCATCTTAACATCACAGTATACCCTGAATGTGATATCGCCTCTGCTCAGGCCCATGACTTCATAGTCAACCTTGATCATCTTCACCAATTCCTTTGTGACAAAAATCTCCCATACTCAGTCTCACTACAAATTCCAAGCAGACAAGTGATGGTCCCTGGCTTCAGATTTCAAAGTAGCCAACAAGGTTTTCCTTAATTCCAAACACATCAGGACTACTTGCCCTACTGTAAAATTCTCACAGAAATTCCTCAGATCATTCAATATCAACGCACAGCCTGGATCCCATTCCTTTACTCTCAAACTCCCTGCAGAACTCTGTTCCATTCATCCTGTTTTCCATGTCTCACAATTGGAACCTGTAGAATCCAATACCATCCCTAATCATACCCAACCACCTCCACCTCCAGTCAAAGTCAACGGCAAAGAACAGTATGAGATTGCACAAATTCTCAACTTCAAGCTTGACCATTGGTTCTGATGTTCTCTTATCTATTGTGTTCAATGGTTGAATTACAAAGGTACTGATGAAGAGTTTGCTTGGATCCCTGCTACTGAATTTTCTGTAGATGAATACATTGAAGATTTCCATTATTGTTACCCTGACAAACCAGGACCCCTATCCAAGGTCACCATTCAAAAAGTCAATATCAAACCTTCCCCTACCATTTCTTGATTCACATCTCCACCAGTTCCACTTGGAAAACATTCCCCAAATTTCAAATATGATCCTGGAAAACTATTGCAAATTACCTTCCTAATTGGGAATGGACCCTGCTGGTTCCTTTCTTGACTTCATCTATTTTTTCATTACTCCAATTCAAGCATTAAGAAATCCTATACATTTTATGCCCCTCTAGGCACAAAATCTTACAGTCTATGTACAAACATATGATATATAAAAATTCTTCAAGAGATAAAAGGAGACTAGGTGTCTGCAGGATCCACACCTTCCTCCATATCTACATCATCCTGATCCCCCATGGCCTCCACTTCAACTTCTCCCTCAACAACTTCCTCCTCATCTCCACTTTCCATACCGCCCTCCAAGGCTTCCATCTCCTCTTCACCTTCAAACCTCTTCAACAATTTTGTCCCATCTTTCCCCTTGATCACATCCAACACAGTGACCCCAACCGTTCCTGTGCCTGGCACCATCTCTGCCCTCACCAGCTTTTCCTTGAACTCCCTGTTGGAGTTCTCCACCAAATACTCCTCTATTCCATCCAGGAACTTCTTCCAGAGTTCCCACTCTGTCTGTCGGCCTCTGACATAGTAGAACCCTTCATTCGCCTTGTGAAACTTGATACTAGCATTGATGGCATCTGTCAATGCCCCCCCATCCACAGCTTCCAACCCATAACTCCATGTTGGCCAGTTCAAATGGGTCCACACTATTCAAGGTTTCTGAATTGGCAATGTGCAAATGCCATACTTGAGTGACATCTTTGTTGAGTCGCATTGTCATCGCCTGCTGGAGTGCTTCGGGGTTAGCTTCCTCCAGGTCTTGAAGCTCATGCTTTGACAAGGTCCACTCCTTCAGAATAAAGTCTTGAGGGTAATCCATGTCAGCTCCTGGGTGGTAATCATTGAGCAAATCACCCACACGGTCACCAAAGGCCTCCAGTTTCTTCTCCATCATATCCATCCTTGCATGCAAACTGTGCAGCAAGTCCAATACTTCCTCCATCACTGCTGGGTCCATGTCATCTCCAAACATGCACTTCATTTTCTTGGTCTTGCACTGCTTGCAAGAATGTCCTGTTGTCACAGGAATACAAGGAGCCCAATTGGTGTGACATCAAGAACAATGATCTAACAGCAATTAGTAGTTTCCACAGTCCCAGGCAGCCACTTACCTTTACCAATAAACTCCACAACACCCTTCCCTGGGACCGGATCTGCCTTCAGCCTTTTCATGGCAGGCTCACCCAAATCATTTTGTCCTGAAGGGCCCACAGCATCATCACTCTCCACAATGTAAGGGGCAGATTTCACCTTCCGTTTCTTAACCCCTGTGGCTGCCACTGCTTGCACCTTGCATTTCCTTTGACCCTCAACCAGATCCTCCCTTGCTTTTCCTTTCAGATCCAAATGCCCCTCAACTACACCTTCCATGTCCAACTCATGCTCATGCTCATCAGAACTGTATGAAACAAGGCCCACCTTCTCCATGGCCTCTGCCACCTTTTCCTTTTCCTTTTTCTTCTCCCTTTCTGCAGCTTTTGACATCCTCAAATCCACCAAAACCTTCTCCCTCAAAATTCTCACCTTCTCCTCCCTCTCCTTTTCCATGGCCAACTGCTCAGTCTCCAACTTCTTCACCTCGTTGACCAATTGCTTTTTCTCCATGGCTTCCTTTTTCACCTTGGCTCCTGTAATCTTTTTCACCCGTTCCTCTTTCTTTCAAGCTTCCTCCATGGCCACCACCTCTTTCCTTGCCTTAGCCACTGCTGCCTCTTGTTCAATCCTCCACTCATTGTGAGCCTCCATGGCCACATGATATGCAGCGTCCCTCTCATCCCACTCAGCATACAGCACTTCAAGTGCATCAGGATTGGCATCCTCCAGTGTAGGCAGGGCAACATACACCTCTGGTGTTTGTGAACGTCAGTATGAAGTTAAAGACATTATGGATAGTGAGGAGAGGTTTTTTTGACTTGAGATGATAGTGGTGGGAGTTCAAGAGGTGTTTATCACATGACATCCCTGCACAAAATTCAACACAGCACATGGTCATTGGGATCAGCACTCTTGAGAGCAAGAATGCTAAGGGGGGGATACTGTAACAAGCATGCCGTGGACTCCATGGACTTCAACCTTCAACCCATTCCACTGGCTCCAACTCACTTATCGGAATCTGTCGGATTCTGTTTCCTGGTTTCTATTCCATATTTCATATCACTATTTCACATACTAATTTCACATATTCATTTATCACACCTAGAATCCATCAATGATAGCAAGTAGGTGTTATATCAGAGTCCATGGAATACTTGACTCCTCTAGATACAGAATATTCTAGACTTATATTATTCTAGCCTCCATCCATTGGACTCCGCTCTAGTATATAAACTGTACAACTAGTAGTACATACCTCAGTTCAAATATCAACTTGGTTTAGCCCAATACTCTCACACTCACTTCTACTTGGCCTTCAAGCCTAATCTCAATCTCTTCTATAAGCCCACGGATTCTGACTCTGTGTGACTTCATTTTAATCATCTACTTGTCTTACTCTGTGGACTCCGTCCATATCCATCTTAGGGCTTCAACCCAGGAGTGACGTTGCTAATAGCTTTGCCAAGCCCATGTGCATTCCGCTTCATCTCTTCCTATTGGCACGATCCTAACATCACCTTAATAGCTGTGAACATTCTAAGAACACAGTCCTCACAATTCAATCACAAGTTTTTTGATGCACAGACTTAACTGACATCCTCAAACCTCCCACTTTGGACCATAGTGTTGAAAAATATATTCCAAAGTTGCTCTTTTGTTGGAATCTATGGGAATATATGTCTTGAAATGGTTGACAGGGATGGGAAATTATGAGAATCTGCTACTATAAAAGGAAGATGATAGGGGGGGTCCAGCCTTCCTTAAACACAGTTATGTACATCTTGTCTGTTGATGAAATTGTGCCATCCCTTTGACCAGTCAGATGAGGACTTTTGAAAAAAAAATCTTGAAACCTCTTGGTTGCAAGATGGGAGGAATATCAAGATCTGTAAGGGTACCATTGAAGTTGCATAAAAATACTGTAGTCTTGTGTGGAATGTTGGGTTGACTGAAAGGCCATTTATAAGATGGCTTTGGTTATTATAGAAGTTATGAAATTCTGAGTGTACAGAGCTTAGATGCTCATCACTAAGTCCAATAGGATACAGATTCTGTTGAATATCATGTTCATATCACATGCTCAGATTCACATACTTCTACACCCTCTGACTTTCACCTCAGTCATTCTACAAAACTGGCTGAGGTGAGTCATCTTTATACTGCCATTTACACTTTTATCTGACCTTATTGTAAAAATATTATTGGTGTACAGGTATTGTGAACAATACAGTCATTCTACAATACTGGCTGAGATATTATTGGTGTACTGAATTTAATGGGTCATGGGTGTTTGATCTTTTCAATATTCTGTATACCTCCATATTTTCTGATCTTTGCACTTTTGTGATCTTATCCTTTCTTTTTCAGTGCATACAACCTTCATTTTAGCACATATACCCTTGTTTTTAAAATGATGTCACCTTCTGGTTCCCATCCTGGCTCTAGCTCTAGATGCTCTCTCACTTAAAATTCTGATGATCCCGACCTCAATGGCAACCATGCCCAAGGCAAAAATGAAGATGGTTATGAAAACAATGTTCATAATGACAACAACAACAATGGTGCCCCTGACTCCACTGTTCCCTTCCCTTGCTGTGTCACTTTCACACCCAATGATCCCTTGGTAGGTTGTCAGCCTGCACCTGACCCTGCCAACATTACTACACCTCAACTTACTGCTGCTAAGATTTTTCATTTCAATCATGCCCATCCTCACATCTATGCTTGCCAGATTCAAGACACTTCTTGGCCTACTTCTGTTTTAGCTCTGGACTTGACCTCCCAGAACTAGAAGGAGTGGTTCTGTGCCATGGTCAACATATTGAACCTGACAGGGCTTTGTCCTTACATTATTCCAGACTTCACCTTCACCATGCCTGACCAATGCTTGGAGCCTACAGCTTTTGATAACTTCACTCAGAATGATTACACCATTATGACCTTCCTTGATCTCCACTTGGCAAAGGCTGAACATATGTATACCATCTTGTTAGTTGATGCTCATTTGTTTTGGACTCGATTATGTGTATGACATGAAACCCAAGGTGTTGCCTCTCAAGCTTCACTGATTGAGGAACTACTCCAAGTTGTATACTCAAAGGACACTCCTTTTGTCTCTACTACCAAACACTTGCAAGAGATCAATGATCAAGTGTGGGACATGGTGATGCTTATGCATGATGACTTTCTCTGCATTGTCATCATAAGAGCACCCATACCAAACTTCCTAGACCACTGACTTGCCATTGTTTGCAAGCTAGCTGCTGGAATGCTGACTCACCCCTACTCCTCAACAAAATTGATTAAGATCTTGGAGCTTGATTCAAAGTTCATGGTGAACTCCCCTTCTCCTTTTGTGCTAGCTATGCAACATGCATATGTGCCTGTTATGGAGGTGTGCACAGTCTGTCATAGATCAACTCACTCTGCTCCATACTGTGTTTGTCCTAGGAGTAAGATGGCTGGCCAGACCATCCAGGCCATCCAAGCAAAGTTCTTGGCTGATAAGGGTATCTCCAGCCCTAGCATGGTAACTACTCTTTCCATGAGTTCTGGTACTCACTTTAAAGATAAGTCTAGTTGTTTGTTCATTGTCAACATTCAGTGGCCAAGCTTTCCTTCTGGCTAGTGACATACCTCCTACAGTCCCTATGCAACCAGTTGATACACCTGCCTTCATTGGATTGGCCACCAACAGTGTATATGACCTGATCTGTCCTGCTGTTGTGGCCAATATGTGTCCTGCCAATTATGAGGAGCTTATGGCCTTCATTGATATTGATGAACTCCAAGTGTCTGTTAACTGGTCCACTGATTCTTAAACCCTTCCCAATGACTTTGCTGCTTTTCTGCTATGTCTCAGGGTATCTATACTTCCCTTGAAGCCTCCCCTTGGATTAAAGACACTCAGGCTACAGTCCACATTACCTATAACAAAAGTGACTTCTTCTCCCTCCAACCACTGTCAGGGGTGTTAGGGGTAGCTTAATTGTAGTTCTCAGTGTTAGGACTGTAAAGCTTTGTTTAACAAAAGGTAGTGTTCTTCATTTTGAGAATGTGCTGTATATTTCTACTTCATCTGTCTGCCTACTCTCTGTTGCCATGCTCACTCAGAAACTCAAATGTGAAGTTACTTTTGACTCTGCTTCTTCTTGTATTCTCCACAACAACTGTGTTCTCACTACTGGCTCCTATTTATCAAACCAAAATCTCTACAAATTGAACTGCACCAATATCCACATCAATCATGCCCATTTTGCTGCACATGCTGTCCCCACTATTGACACCTAGCATTGCCACCTAAGTCATCTGAACAACCATTCCATTCATCTCATGGCTACCAAGCAACTTGTTGAAAGTATGCTCATCAACCTCTTGTTAATTCCTCCTTCATGTGAGTTTTGTATTCTTGATAAACAGACTAAGTCATCTGTACCAAAGACTCACAAAGGACCAAGAGCATTGGAGAGGTTGGAGGTTATTTCTGTGGACTTAATAGGACCAGAAGATGTTGTTTCAGCTTTAGGGAACAAGTACATGATGTCAATCGTCGATGAATATACTTGCCTTTTGTGGACTCTCTGAAGTTGAAGGACAGCACATTTGAGCATATCACTATATGGGAGCTATGTGTAGAGTGTGAGACAGGTGAGAGACCCAAGAAATATTGCATTGACAACAGTGAGTTGAAATTGGTGCAGTTCAAAAACTGGTGTGCATCTTGTGGCATCACTATTGAGTACACCACTCCATACACCAGTGTCCACAACAGGCAAGTCAAACATACCCATCACATCATCATGAGCAAAGCATGTACCATGTACATTCAATCTGGTTTACCCCCCAACAGGTGGGATGAATTCTCCTTATGGCTGCCTATCTTTCCACATGGTGATGAGCTTCTAGGCTCTGTATGCTCAGAATTCATGATTTTGTCATTTCTAAGTGACATCAACTTTGCACCAGATATAATGATATGTCTAGTGTGCACACACTATTATAGGACTTTTTTGACACTTCAACAACTGGATATAATGAAGAATACCCATCCCAGCTCATTTTGCAGTCTAACTTGTATGCCATCACAAACAGACACTAAGATTGATTGATCAGGCAGCTACCAGAGATAAGTGAATTACACATCAGGACTACATCACCAGCACATCATGGTGTAACAGACCAGTGTTGATCCTTTCTTTATATGAGGCCATACCTACTGACAATTGCCCTACTGCAATAATCATTGAGTTTTAGTCATCCTAGTGCCTGATGCTGGTAATATCTCTATGCCAAAGCCACTAGAAGTTGTTATTCCTTTTGTTTACCTCAGTCATTCCACCATACCCTTACAGTCCACAGTCAAACAGCACCCCAATAATTTGGTTTTATAGGATTGGATCATCTTCATCTTTGTACCATAGGACTTTTAATCAGCTTTACCTTCCACATTGTGATTGCCCCTTCAGTATTTCAACACACCACTGATTATAGACTACCTGCCATGCACATAGTCTCATTTACACTATTATTAGGTGGAGACTCCTGCACTCTACTGGGTTTCTCTGACTCCTCTTATGCTGACTGCCTTGAGGATCATCATTTGAGCATGGGGTACTGCTTCATACTGGGTTCTAGAATGATCACCTGTAGTGCACAAAAGCAGAAGACTATTGTGACATCCACTACTGAAGCCAAGTACATTGCTGCCTCCAAGTCTGTCAAGGAGGCAATGTGGCTCCAACAAGCCCTTTGCAAGATTCAAATAGGTGATCCTAATCCTACTCCTCTCCTCTGTGATAACAATGGCACTTTATGTCTTGCTTTCAACCCTGCCTTCCATGCTTGTGTGAAGCACTTGGATGTACACTACCACTACATTTGTGAGTGCATTACTGAGGGCTCTATCTCTGTGCAGCACATTGCCTCCAAGGAGAATGTTGCTGATATCTTCATGAAGCATTTGCCTTGAGTTGATTTCTTGTGTTGTCATGCCAACTTGGGTCTATGTTGATTGTATGTGTGAGGAGGAGATCTTGTTTATCTTATTCTATCCATTCTCTTTACTTTTTTGTTTCATTCACTGCCATCTGTGTTGAGGAAGAGTGTTAATTTCTGCATCATGTTCATATCATGTGCTCAGTGTAATGGTTCATAACATCACTTGTCACAAGCTTTCCTTTTTTGTTTCATCACTGAAATATATACCATTGATACTTATCTCATACACTCCTTTCTGTTCTACATGGATAGAATCTAGACCCAATGATGTTCATTACTTTCTTCCTATCTCTAGATATTTACTTACATGTGATTCTCCTTTCAGTATATAAGTAGTTTCATAAATAGGTAAATACCCTATCATACAATAGAAGACCTACCATAGTGCTCTTGTGCCTGAAAACTAAGCTCAACTCAAAAGTCTCTATAACTCTACTCTTACTTAACCTCATGTTGACATCAGATGCATAACTCCATGCCCCTGCATTAGATATTTTGAACTTTCTCAGTCTCTGCTTCTGTTACGATTTCTCGCACTTATTCATTTTCTTTCTTAATTATCAGAAGACCGAGTCATCCCCGACCCCACGTAACTATATAAGACCAGAACTGGACGGCTTGGACCAAGTAGTCGATAACTATGGCTCACGCTTCCAGCACGACAACCGTATTGTCTTCGTGTGTTGTAGCTATTATTAGTACTACAGTTTTCGTATATAAGTAGGTAGCTCTTCGCTGTAATACCCCAGCTTCGAGCTAAAGTTTATCAATACCGAACTTCTCTCCTAACTTGCTCGACTAAGAACTTAGTCCGACTCCTTCACTTATATCCGAACTCCACGAGACTCTCGGGTGACTGTCCGAACACGAGACAGCCTGAGTTTACTCTTGTTTGGATCACGTGAGGTTCAGGTCTAACAATTAGCTCGAAGCTTCCCTTCTTTCCTCGCGCACGACGCAAGCAAAGACCCATGCAAGTAACCAGAGACCTGACCACCGCTGAGTTCCACATCGCCCTAGTGGCCATCTTGGTCCCGTTCACCATTACCATTATAGGCATCGGACTAGGAGTCCTGATCCCCAGACTACGCCATCAGCGCTATGTCTACCCCCAGACGTACGAGCTCGAAACCTTCGAGCAGGAGCAGCCCCTACCCCAGCCAGAGACCGAAGAGTACCTGGGCCAGGGTGACAGGGAAGCTGAAAGAGAGTGTGGACGCACTCGCCCTTGGAACCTCCCGCATCTCACTACTCACCCCTACCGAACCCGCACCCCCATTCCCGACTACGACGAAGCCGCCTCAGAATACACCGCCTCAGTCGCACAGATCATCAGGGTCGACACAGAGAGCACCGAGGAGTTCCCCACCCGCACCGCCACCGAAGAGCCCCGTCCCCTCACTCAGGCCCACATTCCCCGCAACCGCGCTACCCTCGACCTCCCCGGGCTCTACCAGTGACGCTTCAGTCCGCTCACCGATCCTTGGCCACAGCCACTGAGTTATACTCCCGGAAGAATGGAACAACTTGAACCCCGAGCAGAGGGAGAGACTCCAAGCGACTGGTGGCATCGTACCCATCACGTTCCCCCACTCCGCCACGCCACCATCCGAATCCCAGCTGGAGTCGTATACCCCCCGACCCTCCGAATTACCCAGAACCGCATCCCCCTCAACCTCATCCCTAGGGAACCTACGTATACTGGAAGAGGAAGAGGACAACGAGACTCAGGAGACGGAGTCGACAGCGGAGCCGAGTGGCTCAGCCAGAGAACTGGAATGGCCAGAGGCCAACGACGACTATCCAGAGATCAAGACGTTCCTAACTGAGAAGGAGGTAGAAGAAGAATATGACCTCAGAGTTGAAGAAAGGCACGCACACATAGTAGAAGAGATCTCATGGTTGGCAAGTACGTCGGGAATCCGATATATGAAAGCAGAACGAGAGCAGGATGGCGAAGAGATGAAAAGATTACGGGTACACGCCGCCCACGAGCAGGCCATTTTCATGTTTAATAAAGATTTTCCACTCTATGCAAAAGTGCTAATCCCCAGCTACGACGAGCTATACCCGCCCCCTCCCAAACCACTTCCTGACTCCCCGCCAAAACGAAACATCTGGCAACAAGGCGGACCCCCAATCCTGGGAAAATCCCGACTATTCGCCGGAGCACCAGAAGAAACAGCGGAAGAACGAGAAGCGACGGCCCAGGCCCGCCGGAACCTATACAACGACATTCTAGCCAGGGAATCAAAACTAGAATCCGCCAGGGACAAGACAACCCAGAAGCTAAACGACCTGGACGCACTGCGGAAGAAGCACGGACTGCCCCCTAACCCCAACAATGCGCCGCCAGACCTCGACAACTTTCCCTTTCCCGGAGGACCACCGCCACCGGCCCCAGACCCAGACTCTCCCGGAGGCCGCGGAGACCTATGGTCCTTGCCCAGACCACCACCAGATCGTATGCCACCAGCCCCAAACCCAGGGCATCACCGAGGGCATGCCAATGCCGACGCCCCTTTCCTCGGAGTAAAACCCACGATGATGCGAATGCCCGAGATGTTCTACGGGAAGCACGACGACATCCAAAGATTCTTCCTACAGTGCGCCCTCTATTTTGAAGTACACCGAGGGTACTATGAGGAGTCGCAACAAATCACATTCGCCACATCCCACTTCGGCGGCAAAGCCCTCACCTGGTGGGTACACCATGCGGAGAAATACTTCAGCAAGACCGAAGCCAGATACCGCCTACCCTTGTGGAGAGACTTCGTGGAAGTAGTCTGGAGGGAATTCGCCGACCCGGCAGTAGAAGAAGTCCACGAACAGCGCATGTACGGACTGCGGATGCAGGACGGAGGCGCCAACCGATACTTCCAGGAACTGGAACAACAGGCACAGCTTGCAGGAAGGTGGGAGGATCAAGGGGAGAAGAGCCACATTGTCACGGCAGTACGAGCCGGAGTACCAGATGAGTACACCATGGCTGTTGCATCTGGAGAAAACATTCCCCTCACTTACTCCCAATGGAAGCGTTGCATCATACAGATCAACGACCAGCGAGCAGTCAAGCGAGCCTTTGACAGGACCCATAAAGGTTACCACCCCCAAGATCCCCGAAACCGGCAAAACCCACCTCGCAGTGACAACCGAAACCTGCCCTGCAATGACAACCGAATTCCGCCTCCCTGGAACCAGAATGCCCCCCCGCAACCACCAAGAGAACCCGGACCTTCCAGTACCAACACTGGGACTGGACCAGTCTATGGCGGTCAAGGACAGCCAATGGATATAGACCGGATCCGACGAGAGCGGCGATGCTTCAATTGCCACCAGAAAGGGCACTTTACCACCGACTGCAGACAGCCAAGGAGACCAAGAGACGGAGGCGGAAGGTTCACCCCACGCAACAACAATAACCGCCGAGACAATCGAGTAGTAGAACAAGAGGTGGAAACAGACGAGGAGAAGACGCCCTCGTCCTCAGGAGTCGAAGAGGTAAAAGACGGGGCCGACGAGTAAGCGATTCTACTCGGTCGGCCGGACTCTCTCATGGTGCTTTACATACTGCTGGACGGACTTATAATACTTCTGTAGGACTCTCTCATACGCATTCGAATATACCCGCTATCGTCCCCAGCAGAGCACCCAAAGAATCGCAGAACTGGTATAGTATTCTAACTAACTTAATGGATCAGGAAGACGAGGAGTACCTCGCCAAGAAAGAACGAACCCCGACGGGAAGCGGGACGATACTTCCCCCTACAGCCGAGTCCCACTCGGGATCTTTGCCTGGGATCTCTCAGGATAAGTCGCATCGCGCACCGAAGGAGGTTCTCCCAGGACGGTCGAAGGTTTACAGATCCAGGAACGACAGCAAGCAGAAGCATGCGGCTTCCCCAAAAAGAAGAATCCCTGACCGCAAACAGCTGCAGCAGAGGGAGCACGGAGTGGCAATAGCCCCGGGCGGCAAGACCAAAGGAGCGATCCCTCGGAGGAAACTAACTGCGACTCCTGTAGACACGCACCCGAATGCCAGGGACAACCCAACTAAGGGCGGACGGGACAGAGCGGAAAAGTCCCTCCCTGGATCAGAACAGTTCTCAACTGACGGGGCACAAGCGCCTTGTCCGCCACGCGAGACGGGTGGTAGGCGCGCCCAAGACCCGATAAGTCCCCCTCCACTATCCCCACGCTCACACAAGGTTTCTATAGAGGAAGTACCAGACGACGAAGACGACACGTCTTACCGAATGGCTGCTGCAGCCAAAAATGCAGACACATGCAGGCCATCCCCGACGCGAAAAAGTCCTCCTTCGGAGGCAAGACGCCCAACCCACGGAGCCAAAAGAATGGCTACCAACGGCGGCAACATCCTGGTGGAAACACCCATGAACCCTAGCGGTTCTAGATGGACAAAGAAGAAGGCAGAAGAAGAATACAACGAAGATGACGACCCTGAGTGGCAAGCATATCTCAAGGGACATTGCTATCGCAAAGAAGGAGACCCCAATGCCACCGATATGAAGGCGTACAACAGGTGGTGGACACAGATGCTGAAGGACCACAACTGGACGGAGCTGAAGACTATCGAGAAGGAAGAATCCGGGTACATGATCCCATTCGAAACGGAATGGACATGGCACGCCATCAGACAAGCGACGGGTAGTTACGAAGCCCACACCATATTAGCGCACTGGACCCACAAGATGTGACAAGCAGAGGCAGACCGAGAAATGCTAATGCGGATCGTCACTCTTCCCCGCACCCAAGCCCTCGAACAGTTGGAAGAACTACGCAAACTGGTTCGATATATCCGAAGGAGCGCCCGGGCTGGGGCAAAAGACTTAACCACTGAAATCCGCCTCGAGACCCTCACAAATCAACAGACCCTCAAAACCACCGCCCTTATCAATAGTGGATGCACCGGGAGCTCCATCGACCGCAAGTACGTAGAAGAGCATGATTTACCAACCCGAGCAACCAGCACCCCAATCCCCGTCTACAACGCCGACGGCACGCGAAATAAAGCCGGTGAAGTCACTCACTTTGTTGAACTCCGAATGACCATCGGAGGACACGCAGAACGGATTGATTTAGCGGTTACAGACCTAGGCACGAGAAGAGTATTCCTTGGACACGACTGGTTAATACGCCATAACCCAGTCATCAACTGGAAAACGCAGAAAATCATATTCGGACGATGCCAATGCCAAAAACAACCATTCACTCTACCAGATGCAGATCCGGAGGACAGATGGGATGAAGAACTAGAAGAAGGAGATACTATACTGGCAGTAGACATGACCGAGGAAATAGAAATCAGAGCGATTCACCACGCCAACGATTTAGCTGCGAAAGCGAGTGAAGGGAAACCCAAAAAGAGTTTCGAGGAAATGGTACCCCCCCGACTACCAGGATTTCCAAGACCTGTTCTCGAAAGACAACTTCGACGAACTCCCCAACAGGAAACCCTGGGACCACGCCATCGAACTTGTCCCCAACGCCAGCAATACCCTCGACTGTAAAGTATACCCGCTGAATCGCAATGAACAGGAAGAACTTGACAAATTCTTGGATGAAAACCTGTCCACTGGACGAATCAGACCATCCAAATCCCCATTCGCATCACCATTCTTTTTCGTCAAAAAGAAAGACGGCGCCCTCTGTCCTGTCCAAGACTACCGAAAACTCAACGAAATGACGATCAAAAACCGATACCCCTTACCACTCATTTCAGACCTAATGGACAAACTCAGAGGCACCAAATATTTCACCAAGCTAGACGTACGCTGGGGATACAACAATGTACGCATAAAAGAAGGCGATGAATACAAAGCCGCCTTCCGCACCAATCGGGGACTGTTCGAACTGACAGTCATGTTCTTTGGACTCACAAATTCTCCCGCTATGTTCCAGTGGATGATGAACGACATCTTCCACGACCTGATCGCCAAGGGAAAAGTAACCATATATCTCGACGACATCCTTATCTTTTCCAAGAACCTCCAAGAACACCGACAGATAGTCCGACGAGTACTTCGACGCCTACGGGAGCACAAGCTGTTCCTTAAAGCAGAGAAGTGGGAATTCGAAGTACTAGAAACGGAGTACTTAGGAGTAATCATTAGCGAAGGATCGGTCCGAATGGACCCAGTCAAAGTCAAAGGAATAACGGAGTGGCCGACTCCCACCAAGAAAAAGGAGTTACAGAGCTTCCTAGGCTTTACAAATTTCTACCAAAAATTCATAAAGAATTACTCCAAGATCGTACGACCCATGACCCAACTCACCGGGAACGCCCCTTGGAACTGGGGCGCAGCCCAGAATCAAGCGTTCCAACAGTTGAAGAAGCAAATGGCAGAAGACGTCATCCTAGCCCTGCCAAAAGAGGATGGAAAGTTCAGAGTAGAAGCGGACTCCAGTGAAGGAGCCATAGGCGCAGTACTAAGCCAGCAGCAGGACGGCAAATGGAGACCCGTAGCATTCCTTTCAAAATCGTTGACGACGACGGAGAGGAATTATGAAATATACGACAAGGAACTCCTCGCCATAATGCTCGCCCTCGCCAAATGGAGACATTACCTTATGGGAGCCGCCGTCGACTTTGAAGTATGGACAGACCATCAAAACCTTCAATATTTCCGTAAACCCCAAAAGCTCAACCGCCGACAAGCCCGCTGGGTTACTGAACTCGCCGAATACCACTTTTCTCTACATCACAAGCCCGGCACTGCAAACCAAAAAGCCGATCTCTTATCCCGACGGGATGATCACGACTAGGGGAAGGAAGACAACAATGAAATCGTGGTCCTCCGACCTGAACACTTCCGAGCAATGATCATGCCCACGACATCCAGCATTCACTCGAAAATCAAGCATGCTACCGAGAGCACCGACAAATGGGATCGAGGAATCTCCGACTCCTTGAACCACGAACGAGGCATCACAATGGAGAAAGGACTCCTGATGCTAACTGGAAGAATCTACGTACCCCGAGATGAGAAACTCAGAGGGGAAATCATCGCCATGTCACATGACCATCTCACTGCCAGACACCCAGGCATCGACAAGACCAATGAGCTCGTCCAAAGGGAGTACTGGTGGCCAAAGATCAAGCAGACGGTCGAAAGATATGTAAAAGGATGCGAGACCTGTCAAAGAGTCAAATCCAACACTCAGGCGCGAAAAAACCCCCTCCATCCCAACGCCGTTCCATCCGAACCATGGACCCACATCTCTGTCGACCTGATCACCGGTCTCAAAGAATCCGGCGGATACGACGCCATTTTAGTTATAGTAGATAGATTTTCAAAAGAAATCATCCCAGTAGCATGCAACGGAACCCTCACCTCAGAAGGAACTGCCAAGATATTCCGTGACAAGGTCTTCGCCATCCACGGTATGCCAAGAACCGTAATCTCGGATAGAGGTCCTCAATTCATCTCCAAGTTCATGACAGACCTCTATCGAATCCTCCAAATTACTCCGAACGCCTCCACCGCTTTCCACCCACAGACAGATGGACAAACCGAAAGGGTTAACCAAGAAATCGAAAAGTACCTAAGGATATTCACCAGGTACCAACAAGATGACTGGCACGAATGGCTCGCTTTAGCCGCATTCGCCCACAACAACCGGAAACACTCCGCCACGGGTCAAAGCCCCTTCTTCACTGTCTATGGACTCAATCCTTGAGTCGTACCCGAAACCGAACGCCAGAGCCCCTTCACCAATCCTGCAGCCAGAAACTTCGCATCACAAATGCAGAAGATCCACAAACTATGCGAACAGGCCCTTCAGGAAGCTGCCGCTAAAATGAAAACCCAGTACGACAAGCGGAAGGGCAAAGCCGTAGCATACAAGAAGGACGACCTAGTCTGGCTCGACACCACCAACCTCCATCTTCCACGGCCAAAGAAGAAACTCGGCGACAAACGAGTAGGCCCATTCCAAATCCTCGAAAAAGCAGGTGCCTCCACTTACAAGCTCAAACTTCCCCCTCACTGGCGCATTCATCCACGCTTCAATGAGAAACTCCTGACACCGTACACCCCACCAGCATTCCCAAACCAGGAATTACCACCGCCACCACCACCGGATCTTATCGAAGATGAAGAACAATACGAAGTCGAAGAAGTCCTCGACACTCGAACCCGAAGGGTAAGAGGAAAGAAGGGCCAACCTTCTCGACTAGTAACCGACTACTTCGTCAAATGGACCAGTTGGACTAGAGAGCACAACGATTGGGTAACGGAAGAAGACATGGAGAATGCACAGGAAACGATAGAAGAATACCAGCAAAGCCAAGCGGAACATGGAAGAGCAGTCACAGCCGAGGTCATCGTAAACCCTAAAGCGATAAAGGAAATCGTGGGACACGAGTACAAGGAAATCAGAGACGGAACATGGAATTACTTTTACACAGTCGAACGAAACGATGGAAAAAGGATTCAAGTTCAAAACCCAGATGGAGAAGCATGGATAGAATATATTCAAGACTATTGGAGAGCACTGAAAGAAGAACTAGAGGAGATGGAAGAGCCCTAATGGCAGTTGGGACGACTGCCTTAACGAGAGGGTAATGTTATGATTTCTCGCACTTATTCATTTTCTTTCTTAATTATCAGAAGACCGAGTCATCCCCGACCCCACGTGACTATATAAGACCAGAACCGGATGGCTTGGACCAAGTAGTCGATAACTACGGCTCGCGCTTCCAGCACGACAACCGTATTGTCTTCGTGTGTTGTAGCTATTATTAGTACTACAGTTTTCGTATATAAGTAGGTAGCTCTTCGCTGTAATACCCCAGCTTCGAGCTAAAGTTTATCAATACCGAACTTCTCTCCTAACTTGCTCGACTAAGAACTTAGTCCGACTCCTTCACTTATATCCGAACTCCACGAGACTCTCGGGTGACTGTCCAAACATGAGACAGCCTGAGTTTACTCTTGTTTGGATCACGTGAGGTTCAGGTCTAACAGCTTCTTTATACTCTCCACATTGCTTTGGATTCCCTGTGGTCTGATCAACCCAGTCTTCCAGTGACTGTTATACCAACACTTTCGACTCAAGCTTCATCTTTAACTTTAGCTTTCTACTATGTCTTGCTGTTATAATCTTCATGATCAGAGAGGGGAGAATGTGCCTCAAACTGAGGACAGTCCTACCCCTCCTACCACTCCGATACTAGGTTCGTCACCTGTCTTGTCCCTTTTGACTCACCTCTCTGATAGTGCCTCAGTTGCTTGAGAAATTGGAACTACACTGCCTGTGCCTTACAGCCATGCAGGCAGTCCTCCAGCAACTATCAAGGTTGAGGAGTCAGGTGCATCATCCCTAGTTATTTCTCCATCATCCACCAACCATGGTGGCTCTGATGTGTTTTCTTCCTCACTTATTGGTGAAGTTTTGGCATTCTCGCTTGCTGGAAATGGCAGTGAGGTTCCTTTGTCCATTATTTTTGGCAGTTTGGATGTAGTAATGGAGAAGGATGAGAATCCAAATCCATGGATGCAGGTTACTCATAAATCACATTGTAGCCATAGTGTAAATGATGCATCAGGTAATAGAAATTCAACTGATTTTACTGTTTACACAGAGTGCATAAGGAAATGAATACCAGTAAATGGCATAAAACTGGAGCACAGGACACTCCTATTCATGCAGCTGAGACACTCTTGATACTGTCTCAGCAAGAACTCCTTCATCTACAGGCAGAAAATGTTCAAATTGACAAGAACCCTGAGGAAGATAGCTTCTCTGCCTTGGGGATCGAATACCTGGGAGAGGGAACCTCTACAGGTAAAGGAAAAGTTGCCAACCCTAGGAATTGGGGAGCAATTGACTTGGAGAATGAAGAGACTGACCCAAATGAGCAACATCAGGCTCTGGCATTTTGGAATAGTGTCAAGATGGGAGACACTAAATCATTACAGGAACTCTATGACATGCAACACAGATTTGAACAGGAGAATCCTCACCGGATGAACAGAGTTGAAGTGGAGGAGATGAAACATCCCTCTCCCTTGGTAGAATAAGTTCCTGTTCAGGCTAACAAGGCCCTACCCAAGAAGGTCAAGTTAGAAGAAGTATATGACCAAGATGAGTTCAAGTACCTTTATAAGGTAACCCCTCCATTGCCATTGGATGATGCTGTGCAGGTCACACAAGCAACACCAGCTCCATCCATCAAGAAAGAGCAGAAACACTCCTCAGTCCCATTATCAGATTTGATGGACTGTCAAATTGAGGACATTGTGGGAGGTTGACCTTGTAAATCACTCAATGGTCAAACTCTGCCTGTGACTAGATATGAGATACCTGACTGATACATCAATCCCACTGACCAGATAAAACGTACTAGTCATTTGGGACATGCATTACATGGGTCAGGTATCCATGCAAAGAAGTACAAGGGGCATCTCAACCTAAGCAAATCCAGAAGGCTCACCCCTGGCCCATCTGGAAGCTCAGGACAGAATGGACAGCAAATGGCTGGTAAACAAGTTGAGGTCTCTGAGAAAGAGAAAGCTCATTACAAGGAAGTGGGGCTGTGCTATCACTGTGGACAGGTGGTGTAACAAGCATGCTATGGACTCCATGGACTTCAACCTTCAACTCATCCAACCAGCTTCAACTCACTTATCAGAATCCAATGGATTCCATTTCCCAGTGTCTATTCCATATTTCATATCCCTATTTCACATACTAATTTCACATATTCATTTATCACACCTAGAATCCATCATGGTAGTGAATAGGTATTATATTGGAGTCCACAGAATACTTGACTCCTCTAGATACAGAATATTCCAGACTTACATTATTCCAGCCACATCCATACTTCTTCTAGCCCCCATCCACCAGACTCTGCTCTAGTATATAAACTGTAGAACTAGCAGTACATACCTTAGTTTGAATATCAACTTGGTTTAGCCCAATACTCTTGCACTCACTTCTACTTGGCCTTCAAGCCTGATCTCAATCTCTTCTACAAGTCCATGAATTCCAACTCCATGCAACTTCATCTTATCCTTACTTGTCTCACTCTGCAGACTCCATCTGTATTCATCTTAGGGCTTTGACCCAAGGGTGACATTGCTAATAACTTTGCCAAGCCCACATGCATTCTGTGGACTCCACAGCATGCATTCCACTTCATCTCTTTCTATTGGCACAATCCTAACAGGTGGGGCACATGGCTCACCAATGCCCAGATGGGAAGACAGTTGCTTCTGAAAAGAAAATGGCACCTCCTGGGTTGTCTACATTGAATATAAACTTTGATGTCCAAGTTCTACAGGATTTGACTGAAACTGTGAAGGATCTTGATGAACTGAGCTTGGGAGCAGTGACATTTGCTCTTGAATCCTCTCCTGCTCCTTCAGATGTAGGCTTGGAGGACAACCCCCCAATAACAATATGAACTTTATTTGAGTATTATTGGTCTCAACCACAGGAATACTTGAGCAGGTATCACTCAAGTATTCCTGCTCAAGCATGTAACAACAAGTACAGTACACATATGTACCATAGCTTTAAGACTACTCCAAATTAACAGTGAATGACTTGAGTATTTCCACTTAAGTCCAAAAGATTCTATTCAATTAGAAATACTTGAGTCATGTCACTTAGACTGCCCACACTTCAAAAGCAATTCTGAGTATCATTGGTGGCATGGACAACCATCACTGACATCACAGCAGAAAGAGTGTGGTGTCTTGCTCACCACTGCATCAAAACTGTTTAGTATGCATACAAAGATATTGACACAGAGTGTGAGGAAAGGAGGTGTGGGAAGGAGAAAAGGTATGGTGACAACAGCGGTCGAGTATTTAAGGTGTTAGTATGAAAAAAAAAAGACAATAAATACCCTTGTGTTCAAAGGACAAAGTGGAACATATGTATTGTAACAATAAGTCAAATATCCAACCATGTGACTCTGGTCCAAGCAGAAATTTCTGATTTTTAACCAACTGAGAAATCACAGTTGTTGGAGAAGGCCACTTAATAGATATGTAGTTCCCTGTTCTCCATTAGTGACTTGGCTGGTGGATTAGAATTTGTGTTTTTTATGTGTACAAGTGCTTGAATACACTTAGTGTGTGTTCATGCAGGTGATGTTCTGAGGGTGGCATCTGAGTATGTGAGCTTTCACATCTCTACATGACACAACAAATGGTTACAGAAGCATGTACAAAGAGGAACACATCAAAGTGCTTCTGTTCTGCCACTTGAGCACTACACAGGGCAGGCAAGGGACCCCATGTTCATTGTAATTTATTGCTGGTGAATTCCCTTTCTGTGTTACATTCTGGGTGCATCTAAATTTTAAGTGAAATCTTTGCCAAATTTGACCCCCAAAACATCATCTTGCAGTGTGAATTCTGGTAGCCAAAAATTCTCATTAATCCAGTGTGACACCAAGCACAAACAGCTCAAAACTGACAATGACATTAAGCCGAGATAAGTTGAGCCACAGCAACACTAGATCTACTGCGCTGCATAAGTGACTCAGCTCACTGGCTCATTAAAGATAAGAAGATAGGTCTAGGCCCTTCTATCTGCTTTTACTTGGCTTTACTAAATTCTTAATGATCTGAGAAGCCATATATTACTGATAGATGAGTAAGTATCATCATGAGGATTATCTATGGTCTGGCCTTAAAAGGCTGGACCCCAGATCACAACCATATTCTTGGCACAATGAGCGCTCCTTTTATAAAATGATTATTCATTGGGGCTTATGCTCCACACAGAAGGTATCAGTCCAGGGCTATAGTCCAACAGACTGACTGTCATCCCTATTAGAAGAGCTTTGCCATAATCCCTATGCTCTATTGATCGCCATCTTCAATGATTGTAGACATGCTCCAAGGTATCAGGGGGACTTGATCTGTCAGGGCCTGGTAGGTCAGTCATGTGATTTTTCATGTGTGAAACCTCAGACTGAGTAATTCAGTAGACCTCATAGTTTTTCCTGTAGAGAAAATGACTGGACACAGGCTCATGGTTATTGCCTTCAATTTCATCACCTGAGTGCCATCAGACACCACATCTTACCAATGCTGTTGATGAGCCTCCAGGCTCTGTACACTCAGAATTTGTGGATATATACAGCCCTCAGAATTCACATATTATGCTATTATACTCCTACCACCTCCAGAGAAAACTCCGGATTTAATCTCTAGCCCATTCAGCGATATCTCCATGCAGCCACCAGATATACAGCAATTACTCTTCAGTTATTCAGACCAGTTTTCGAAGGATACAGCTCAAATATCCTTCCAGAAACCGGATTATTCTATTATCCTCCTACTACCTCCTACACCAACTCCGAATTTGATTTCCAGTTCATGTAGCGATATCTCTGTGCTCCCACCGGTTATACAGTGGTTACTCTTCGGTTATTCTGATGAATATTCAAAGGCTACAACTCGAATATTCTCCCAGAAACTGAAGTACACTGGTTATTACTCCCACTACTCTTTTATATCCTTTTTCAACCGGTTTTGCACAATATCTTTGTGCCCCATCATACCCTGGCATGCCTGATCGACAATCAACTGGGTATAGCATTCCTACATCACCAGGGATCATCATTTGCTGTGCCTTCATTGATCCTTCAATTAAATTGATGTGATTGATTGATACTCCTCCTTCCAAGTTATTTAAAGTGCATGGGCACTTCAGACCATGTTTACTAAGGCTGTTACCATGCCTGGACCTCAAATTAACCAATAGTAGCAGCGCATACCTCAGCAGATGAGCTGCACATTGAAAATCCGCAGTTAAACAGCACCCCATGGTCCTCACAGCAGTTACAGCACCCATATGGTTTCCCCTCAAAAACCCGGCATTAAATGCAATGCCATGGCTTCAGATGACTAGTTTCCACATGCCTGCAGTTGCTTTTACTCAGCTATGGAGTTACAGCCTTACCAATGCTTAGATATGTTTTCTATTTATAATTTCAGACTTCTAGTATATAAGACTCTGTAGAAACTTAGTTACAAGGGGATTGCTTTGAATTACTGGATATACTCTATTGATGAATTTATACACTACCAGTTGATCCCAGTCACCCACAGTTATGCCCCATCACTTGCTTTACTCATAATCATTATTGGATCGCATTATTACTGCCCAATAGACGCATTCTTGCTCCAACTACTTGCTTTTGTCTTTAAATCACTTCCACATTGTCACTGGATTTATTGCTTCGGTTTCAGTTTTGATTTTGGTTTTATATTGCCGACATTGTCAGCTCCCAGCCCAGTTTAGGATTGTATTGCCTCTTTGAAGGCCCATCTCTGCACCACTCTCCATAGGATTCCCCTCATCACCCTTATTGCTTTTCCAAAGCTCCACACTGTCACGAGCATGCCGCGGACTCCACGGACATCAACCTTCAACTCATCCAACCAGCCCCAACTCATTATCGGAATCCAATGGATTCCGTTTCCCAGTTTCTATTCCATATTTCATATCCCTATTTCACATACTAATTTCACATATTCATTTATCACACCTAGAATCTGTCAACAGTAGCAAATAGGTGTTATATCAGAGTCCACAGAATACTCAACTCCTCTAGATACAGAATATTCCAGACTTACATTATTCCAGCCATGTCCATACTTATTCTAGCCTCCGTCCATTGGACTCCGCTCTAGTATATAAACTGTACAACTAGTAGTACATACCTCAGTTCAAATATCAACTTGGTTTAGCCCAATACTCTCACACTCACTCTACTTGGCCTTCAAGCCTAATCTCAATCTCTTCTACAAGTCCATGGATTCTGACTCCATGCAACTTCATCTTAATCTCTCTACTTGTCTTACTCCATGGACTCTGTCCGTATTCATCTTAGGGCTTCAACCCAGGGGTGACATTGCTAATAGCTTCACCAAGCCCACATGCATTCCACAGACTCCACAGCATGCATTCCACTTCATCTCCCCCTATTGGCACAATCCTAACAGTATATTCAAACTCAAACCCTTGAGTCGAAATTTTAGGCATGTCTACTGTACTTCTCGAACAAACTGAGACTACTCAGTCCACCACAGACCCCAAGCCTACATTCTCTATGAATGACATTCCCCAATCTGCCTCCAAAGGAGATCAACACCTTTTTGGTGAAGACTCTGCATCCACCAGCTGGTCCTGTAGGGAAACCTACACCCATAACAGCTTCACCCAATGACAAACTGCCTCAGAAATGAATCCTGATCCCTTCAACCTCAACCTTGTCCCTGGACCCTCAGAATCCATTTCAGGTGGCTATGGCAGCTACCAAAATGACCCTCCATGGACTCTGATTCCTAACCCACACCGTGCCTTCCCTGTTCAGAACGAGGAAGAACCTGGCAGTGATTCTGAGGATGATGTTGACTCCCCTAGTAACCGCAGCACTCGCCTTCTGCAGGGCAACGACAGTTGCCGACCTGGCAGTGGCCCACCTAATCCTGGTGGCCCTGGAGGTCCCGGTGGCCCCGGTGGTCCTGGCAGACCTGGTGGTAACCCTCCTAACCCTCCTAACAATGACAAAGCCATGATCAGGGATTTCTTTAACCTGCTCTGTGGCCTCACCAACCAAGTCAATAACCCTCCACAATGCCCCATATGCACTGAGGTCAAGGAGCCTGATACTTTTGACGGCTCGGACCCACAGAAACTGAAGGCATTCATCATTTCCCTCTAGTTGAACTTCAACAACAGGCCTGATGCTTTCCGCACTGATGCCTCAAAGGTGAACTATGCTGTATCCTTCCTTTCCAGTGTCATCCTAGATTGGTTTAAACTGGATATCCTCCACCCTAACCATGCTAACCCTCCTGCCTGGGCATACTCCTATGTTGCCTTTCTCATGGAACTCTGGACTAACTTTGGTCCATTCAATGCTGCCGGAGATGCTGAAGATGAGTTGGAAAACCTTCGGATGCATTGTCATGAGTATTTAGAGGTGACTAGAATTATCACACTGAAAATAAAATGTCAGTACAATAATATGAGTTTGGGGGGAAACAGCATGAATGCTATGATCTGTTTGACTCCCAAGATGTCCGGTGGATGGACGTATACAATGCTGGATGCTAATCAGAGTGCACGATGCGCTTCAATCTCTGATTCTCAAGGAAAACTGTTGCTGCTGAGCCAACCATGCAGTTGTTGGCTTCTTACTGGACATGTGCTGTGCTAGACGTCAATGAGAGCACACGATGCACTTCGATCTCTGATTCTCAAGGTTACTGCTGATGATGAGCCAACTGTATGGTTGTTGGCTTCTGACTGTTATACTGACTGCTGTCTGACTGTCTTCACAAAATCTACATTGATTTTGTGAGCTGCTGAAAAGTGTTGGTGGACTCTGTCCACCCAGGTTCTGACTTTAATGTTCTGAATTCATGGGGTAAAAGCTTTCATCTCTTTCATTCCTAGGCCTTTATATACAAAATGGCTAGTTTATTTTTAGCTACTTTTGCTTACTCATCTAAGTCATACTGAGTCATACTTGCTTGCTTACTCATCTATTAGTAAGACTTTTCTAGTGCTTGGCTTACTCAGCCATTACTAAGCACTTACTCAGCAGCTTTTAGTCATTCTGATCTTTGGAGATTCCTTCCAGCCCAGTTCTGAGCCTGACAGCATGACAGAGACCAGATTATGAAGTATATAGTCTGTTTCAATCAACACGCCTCTATTGTCGGCTATGGTGACAATTCCTTGTGCCACACTTTTTACCACAGACTTTGCTCACAGATTAAAGATGATATGGCCCACCATGGTAAGCCTGATAACCTCCATGACATGCATACCCTAGCACAGGAACTTGACACTTGTTATTGGACTCAGAAGGCCAAGATTTCATGTGAAAATCATGATAAACCTTCCTCCTCTTCATTGTCTTCCTCCAAACCTAAGGGTTTGGGTTCAAACTCAAGCTCTTCATACTCTGCAGTGCCCAAATCGTACGGTTCCAATTCCACGGGCTCTGCCTCCTCCTATCAGTCCTCTTCATCCTCTTCCTCGTCCTCATCTGCCAAGAAGCCCTATGCTGACAAGCTAGGCAAAGATGGTAAGCTCACTCCCAAGGAGAAGGAACGCCGCCAGAAGAACAACCTCTGTATGTTCTGTGGCAACAAGCACAAGACTGAGGACTGTAACAAGCACAAGGCCATGGGTTCCACTTGTGGTCATGCTGCTGAGGTTTCAGAGCCTCCTGCCTCTATTGATTCAGCTCCCGTGGAGTCCAAAAAATAGAGAGCAGCCCTGCTTCCTCCATGCAAGGACAGGGTTGTGTTGACTGTCATTGCACCTCAGAGATCGTAACCCTCAACACTGCCGCTCTTTCAAACCATTCTCTAACTGTATCACTATCATCTGAAGTCAGTTCTGGATCGGAACCTGATGGCTCTCCTATTTCTACTATCCTTCGTTTTCTTGATCTTGTCAATTCTGGTTCAAGCCATTGCTTCATCAATTCCAAATATGTTGAGGACCATCATCTCCCTACCACCTCCATTCCTCCTGTTCAACTTCGACTTCTTGATGGCTCTGCTGGATCTCACATTTCCCAATCCATTTCACTCTCTGTACAGTTTCTGTCAGGCGACATTATCCCTATTGACTTCTACATCACTTGTCTTGATTCATCCTGTAACATTGTTCTGGGATACAACTGGCTTTCCCACTACAATCCATTGATTGACTGGGCAGAGCACAATATCACTTTCCGTTCAAAGCTATTCAGTGCTTCTATCCCTCCTAGCACTTCTGTGGCCTCTGACACAACAGTGCCACACTGCTCAGACCCTTCAGGTCCAACTCCATCCAAACCTCCCTTGAGATCCTGATGGACTCCACCGCCGTATGAGCCTATCTACTCATATCCTTCCATTCCATCATTTGCTGCTTCAGTTGCACCCAAGATATCAATTATTTACATGGCTGCTTTTGTATGAGCTTGTGCAGAAGAAGGTGCCCAACAATTCATGTTACAGCCTTCCATGCCTAGTGTTAGTGGCCAAGCCGCCTCCATGGCCCCCATGGATTTAACTGATGTCCCACTGGAGTACCATGACTTTGCTGATGTGTTCAGTGATTCCCTCTCAGAGAAACTCCCTGAGCATCACCCTTATGACCTCAAAATCAATCTTGAGGAAGGCAGTTCTCCCCCACTCTGACCCATCTATTCCCTCTCTGAATCCAAACTGAAAGCCTTATGCAAATTTATTGATGATAACATCCATAATGGTTTCATTTCTCCCTCACGGAGCCCCATGGAGCCCCAGTACTCTTCATCAAGAAGAAAACATCCGTATTTCTGAAGGAGATGAATGGAAAACCTCATTCTGTACCCACTATGGGTCTTTTGAATGGCATGTCATGCCATTTGGTCTTACCAATGCTCCCACAACTTTCCAATGTTTTGTCAATGACATCTTTGCAGATATGCTTGACATTTCTGTTATTGTCTACCTTGATGATATCCTCATCTATTCTAACAATCCTGTGGAACACTGACAACACGTATGTGAGGTCCTATGCAGACTTAGAGAGAACAATCTCTACTGCAAGGGATCCAAATGCAAATTTCATCAGGATTCCGTGGAATATCTCAGCTATGTTCTCTCTCCTGAAGGCTTACGCATGGCTGAAGACAAAGTCAAAGCTATTGTTGACTGGCCGGTCCTGCAGAAGGTCAAAGATATTCAATCATTTCTTGGTTTTGCTAATTTCTATCGCCATTTTTATCCATGAATACAGTGAGATTGTGCTGCCCTTAACATGTCTCACTTGCAAGGGTATTCCATGGAAATTTGATGATGAACGCCTAGCTGCATTCAACAAGCTGAAACAGACTTTCACTCACACTCCTATCCTTACCCACTGGATTCCTGACCATCAATTAGTCATGGAAACTGATGCCTCTGACTATGCTATTGCCACCATTCTCTCTATTTACCTTGAGGATGGTGAGATTCACCCTATTTCCTTCTTGTCCCAAAGTCTCCATGGAGCCGAGCTCAACTACAATATCCATGATAAAGAGCTTCTAGCCATTTTTGAAGCCTTTAAATACTGGCATCATTACCTCAAAGGCTCCGTGGAATCCATCAACATTGTTACAGATCACAAGAACCTTGAGTATTTCTCCACTACCAAGGTTCTTACCCAATGACAGGTGCGCTGGTCTGAATTCCTTTCCCAGTTCAACCTTGTTATTCAGTTCTGACTGGGTAAACTTGGTGGGCAACCAGACACACTCACTAGATGATGGGACATCTACCCTAAAGAGGGGGATAGTCAATATGCTCAAGTCAATCCTCATAATTTCCACTCTGTGCTCACTCAAGAACAACTCTCCACTTCTCTCCATGCTACATTTCTTGAAGGTCCCATACTCTGTGCTAGTGCTATCATGGACATGGATAAGCTCCACTCTGATATCTAGCAAGCACAACCCATGGATGCCATGGCAACCGAAGGTTTTCATGTTGCTTCTTCCCCTTCCAATCCTTCTTGCTGGTCTGTGGATGAGTCAGGAATACTCCATCTTGACAATCACATCTACATCCTGGACTCCATGGATCTCTGGTCTTTGTGTTCTACAGAACAATCATGATCATATCTTGGCAAGTCATTTCAGTCAAAACCAGATGCTTGAATTAGTCCGACGGAATTATACCTGGCCACAGATGCATGAATTTGTTTGCTACTACATCAAGTCCTGTACTACTTGTGGTCGTAACAAAACACCTAGACACCATCCTTTTGGCCTACTCAAATCTTTGCCTGTACCAACGTGTCCATGGGATTCCATTTCCATGGATTTCATTGAACAACTTCCGGATTCCAACAGATTCACTGCCATTCTTGTTGTTGACTGTGCAAGCAAACAGGCTATATTCATACCCACTGTTAGGATCGTGCCAATAGGAGGAAGTGAAGCAGAATGCATGCTGTGGAGTCTGCGGAATGCATGTGGGCTTGGCAAAGCTATTAGCAATGTCACCCCTGGGTCAAAGCCCTAAGATGAATACGGATGGAGTCCACAGAGTAAGACAAGTAGAGAGATTAAGATGAAGTTGCACAAAGTCAGAATCCATGGACTTGAAGAAGGGATTGAGATTAGGCTTGAAGGCCAAGTGGAAGTGAGTGCCAGAGTATTGGGCTAAACCAAGTTGATATTTGAACTGAGGTATGTACTACTAGTCATACAGTTTTATATACTACAGTGGAGTCTGAGGGACGGAGGCTAGAATAAGTATGGACATGGCTGGAATAATATAAGTCTGGAATATTCTGTATCTAGAGGAGTTGAGTATTCTGTGGACTCTGATGTAACACCTACTCAGTACCATTGACGGATTCTAGGTGTGATAAATGAATATGTGAAATTAGTATGTGAAATAGAAATATAAAATATGGAATAAACCGGGAAACAGAATTCGTCAGATTCCGATAAGTGAGTTGGAGTTGGTGGAATGGGTTGAAGGTTGAAGGCTGTGGAGTCTGCGGCATGCTCATTACACCCACTCATGATACCATTAATTCCACAGACCTCACACAGCTTTTTGTTACCCATGTCTTCTCCAAGCATGGTGTCCCTAATCACATCACTTCCAACCGCAGCTCTGAATTTGTCTCCCAATCTACATGCACCCTTGCTAAAGCTCTGGATATAGAACTTCACTTCACTTCTGGTTATCACCTGGAAGCTGATGGACAGACTGAATGCACCAACCAAACCCTTGAACAATACATCTGTATCTATTGTTCTTACCAACAAGACAATTGCGATACTCTGTTACCCATTGCTGAATTCGCATACAACAATGCTCCTAATGCTTCCACCAGAATCTCACCATTCTTCACTAACAAAGGGTACCATCCTAACATCACAGTATACCCTGAACACGATATCGCCTCTGCTCGGGCCTATGACTTTCATAGTCAACCTCGATGATCTTCACCAATTCCTTTGCGATGAAATCTCCCATGCTCAGTCCCACTACAAATTCCAAGCGGATAAGTGTTGGTCTCTGGCTCTGGATTTCAAAGTAGGTGACAAGGTTTTCCTTAATTCCAAACACATCAGGACTACTCATGCTACTGCAAAATTCTCAGAGAAATTCCTCAGACCATTTGACATCATCGCACAGCCTGGATCCCATTCTTTCACTCTCAAACTCCCTGCAGATCTCCATTCCATTCACCCTGTATTCCATGTCTCACAACTGGAACCCATGGAATCCAATACCATTCCTAATTGTACCCAACCACCTCCACCTCCAGTTGAAGTCGACAGTGAAGAGCAGTATGAGATTGCACAAATTCTTGGCTCAAAGCTTGACCATCGGTTCCAATGTCCTCTCATCTATCATGTTCAATGGTTGGGCTATGAAGGTACTGATGAAGAGTTTGCATGGATCCCCACTACCAAATTCTCCACAGACAAATACATTGAAGATTTCCATTGTCATTACCCTGACAAACCAGGACCCATATCCAAGGTCACCATTTGAAAAGTCACTATCAAACCTTCCCATACCATTTCTTGATTCATGTCTCCACTGGTTCCATTCGGAAAATGTTCCCCAAATTTCAAATATGATTCTGGAAAACTATTGCAAATTACCTTCCTAATTGGGAATGGACTCTGCTGGCTCCTTTCTTGACTTCATTTCATTTCTCCACACCATTTCAGACATCAAGAAAATCTTTACATTTTATGCCCCTCTGGGCACAATACTCTACAGTCCATATACAAACATACTTATATAAATTGTTCAAAAAGGGGCAAAGAGATTAGATGTCTGTGGGCTCCACAGCTTCCTCCATATCTACATCATCATCATCCTCCGTGGCTTCCACGTCAACTTCTCCCTCAACCTCCTGCTCATCTCCACTCTTACTTTTTTCCTCCTTCAAGGCCTCTGCCTCTTCTCCTTCAACCCTCTTCACCAACACCCTACCATCCTCATCCTTTCCCTTAATCACATCCAACTCTGGGACTCTGGTGGTCCCCGCCCCTGGTACCATCTCTGCTCACACCAGCTCTTCCTCAAATTCTCTGTCAGAATCCTCAACCAGGTACTCATCCATCCCAGTCAGGAACTTCTTCTACAAACCCCATTCCGACCACTGGCCTCCGACCCTGTAAAACCTCTCCCTTGCCTCCCGAAGCCTGATACTGGCATTGATGGCATCTGTCAACACCCCACGCCTGCAGCTTCCAACCCACAACTCCATATTTGCTAACTCAAATGGATCCATGCTGTCCAAGGTTTCCGGGTTTGCAACCCACAAGTGCCAGACCTGAGCGACATCCTTATCCAGTTGCATAGTCATAGCCCATCGGAGGGCCTTGGGATTGGCACCTTCCAAGTCATGTAATTCTTGGAGGGACAAAGTCCACTCCTCCTTGGATGCCTTTGGAATAAAATCGACCAGGTATTCAACGTCGACAGCAGGGTGGTAGTCGTCCAATAAATCACCGACTTGGCTTCTGAATGCCTCCAGCTTATTTTCCATCGTATCCATTTGAGCATGCAGACCATGCAGCAAGTCGAGGATTTCTTCCATTACCGCCAGGTCTGCATTGTCTCTGAATATGCACTTTGTTTTCTTAGTCTTGCACCATTCACAAGAACAGCCTGTTGTCAAAGGCAGACATGGGGCTCCATCAGCATGGCAGTGAGAGCAGTGATCTTAACTATGATCAGTACATTCCATGGACCTGAACAGACACTTACCTTTGCCAAAGAACTGCACTGGATCTGTCTTCTGCCTTTTCATGGCAGGCTCACCCAAATTGTTTTGCCCTGAAGGGCCCACAGCATCATCACTATCCACCACATACTGTGTAGACTTCACTTTCCTCTTCTTTACCCCCACAGCCACTGCTGCATGTACTTGATGCTCTTTTCGACACCCCACTAACACTTGCCTTGCCTTTGCCTTCCCCTTTGGGCTCTGGGGATCCTCTGGGGATTCCTCCACCTTGGTCTCTTGACTGCCCTCCACATCCTCCTCATCTGAACCATATGCAACCAACCCTGGCAACTCTGTGGCCTCCATGGCCTTTTCCTTTCCCTTGCCCTTTTTGACCTCCTTTTTCTCCTTCTGTTTCTTTTCCTCCTTCTCCATCTCCATGGCCTTCATTGCCCTCAATTCTGCCAATGCTTTCTCCCTCAGAACTCTTGCCCTTTCCTGTTTCTCCTTTTTCTCTGCTGATGTGCTTGGTAATGGTGCAGAGACTAATCTAGAGCAAATATACAACAAGTGAAACTCATATATACTCAATCCAAAGCAATCCTTGCACTTCACAATCACCAAATATATAAGTTCAGGTGTTTTGAGATCAATAGAAGACCTCTGCAAACTGACTAGTTTGGTTGGAAGATCAAATATTCTGCCAAGTGCACAACTATCTCAGCAGGAAGCAGGACTATTACAACTTGTTCTTTCGTTTCAAAAGGTATTCAAGCTATTCAATTCAACTTAGTGAATATAACACTGGTTTGTGATCAAATACAATATATTAAGGACAACGTTTTGTCCTGAGACTTCAAATATTTTGTGTTCTGAGATTAAATGGCACTTAGGCCGATTTATATAGCACACTGGCTTTACTATAGCACACTGGCCGGTGTCTGCAGCTCACTGGCTTTACTATGGCTCACTTGCTGACTCAAACTCGAAAATATTCAAATAAATATCAATATATTCTTTATATCTTTACTGGACTTGAGAAATACTTGTTTTGTCCAAGGGATAAGCACAAAGGCCTTCAAATCGCCCTGCACATGGGCTAAGGTGTGACTCTAAGGGATGGCAAGCTCCCAGGGACTTAACAACTATTCTACAACTCTGAGGTTTCACTCCAAGGCCCTTGAATCGCCTCAAGCACTGCGCTTATAAGGTCAAATCATGGGGAGGGTGTTGCCTCCTGTATATTACATCTAGGAGGCCTTTATATACTGTACATAGTCCGATCTATCTTGGATAACTAGTCATACTGTATAAGCTAATATCTGACTGTATCTAGGTTACATACTGCTGGGTTGAGGGTTTTCCTGGTCGAAATGGTCTAGGTACTTTCTAGTCCACTTTCCAGGCTCATTCATGGCCACTTGAATTGAAATATTCTATCATTCTTTGCCAGACTAGGAAGGATTCTGGAACTGCAAAGCTGAATAGCTTGGTTACCAGTCACTTTACCCTCTGCCCAGGCTATTGCATCATAGAATGTGTCACCATTCTCTATCTCTAGGCAACTAGTCAAGGCTACAGTCAGTGGAATATTCCTGATCAATTGATCCATTAATATGGATACTCCAATCACTGATGTGAGCCTCATGGCCTACTATTCTGGAATCCAACTTGTCTGCAGAGTATCTACAGGTCCAAAGTCACTATCAATAGATAGTACTGGCGAGTCACTTCATATCTTCAATATAAAAGCAAATATTCCGCCATATGAGGGAAAGTACTTGCTGCTGAATGCGAACTTGGGAAGTTCTTCTATCTATTCTTTCCAGAGCTTGAACTGCCTCGGAATAATTCTGCAAACCATAGACAACTAGTCACAGCTATTCAATTGCATTAGGGGAATATTCCCTTCATCTGGGGGCTAGTCAACCTCATTAAGGGACTAGCTACTTCTGGTTTAAGTGGATTGTGCACGAATAGGACATTATAGCATATATCTGCTTGTTTAGACCTATTAGAGATTGACTATTTCAGGCTGGTAGGTCCAATCCTTCAAGGTACTGTTCCTAAGTCCTGTATTGTGACTCTATATCTTCATTCATTGCACAGGATCCTAGCTATCTGCTTGAAGTCTCAACAATAGCTCTCGTATTCAAGTAGATATTGATTCTGGGATATATATATCTTATACAAAATCGCAAAATCTAAGGGTAGACACACAACATGCATATCACTGCGGCCAATCGCTCGACCTCCAACTTCTTTGTTTCATTGGCCAATCATTGCTTCTCCATGGCTTCTTTCTTCACCTTGGCCCCTGCAATCTTCCTTGCCTGCTCTTCCTTCTTGCAGGTTTCCTCTGTGGCTGCTGCCTCTTTCTTTGCCTTCTCTGCTGCTGCCTCCTTCACAATCCTCCACTCATCATGAGCCTCCACAGCCACACAATACGCTGCATCCCTTTCATCCTGCTCAGCGTACAGAACTTCAAGTGCATCAGGATCGGCATCCTCTGGTGTGGGCAGCACAACATACGCCTCAGGCATCTGAGAGCAACGATACGAAGTTGATGACATTTTGGATGGCAAGGAGATGAATAATGGACTTGGAGATGGTGGTGGTTAGAAGTTAAGAGGTGTCTATCACATGACATCCCTGCACAAAATTCCACATGTCACACTCAGTCATCGGGATCAGTGCTCTTGAGGGCAAGAACACTAAGGGGGGGATACTGTCATGAGCATGCCATGGACTCCATGGACATCAACCTTCAACTCATCCAACCAGCCCCAACTCATTATTGGAATCCGATGGATTCTGTTTCCCAGTTTCTATTCCATATTTCATATCCCTATTTCACATACTAATTTCACATATTCATTTATCACACCTAGAATCCATCAACAGTACTGAGTAGGTGTTATATCGGAGTCCACAGAATACTCAACTCCTCTAGATACAGAATATTCCAGACCTACATTATTCCAGCCATGTCCATACTTATTCTAGCCTCCGCCCATCGGACTCCACTCTAGTATATAAACTGTAGAACTAACAGTACATACCTCAGTTCAAATATCAACTTGGTTTAGCCCAATACTCTTGCACTCACTTCTTCTTGGCCTTCAAGCCTAATCTCCATCTCTTCTTCAAGTCCATGGATTCCGACTCTGTGCAACTTCATCTTAATCCTTTACTTGTCTTACTCCATGGACTCCATCCGTATTCATCTTAGGGCTTCGACCCAGGGGTGATGTTGCTAATAGCTTCGCCAAGCCCACGTGCATTCCACGGCCTCCATGGCGTGCATTCCACTTCATCTCTTCCTATTGGCACAATCCTAACACATACACTTGTTGCCATAGCTCCAGTTCTATAGACCAAGAACCCGAGATTCCCACTGGTTTTACTTCATTTTTGTACGTTTATTACCACCATTTCTGCTCACTTTATTAGGTATACATCTAGACATGTTGTCTATACTCTTGTTGCATTTTATAGGCTTTTTCACCATTTTTCTTGGATGTCGCACTGGTTTTAGACCTATTGCCATTGTTTATATCTGTTCCACACTCTCTGGACCGGTTTTAGGACCTTCACCACTCGCTATAGCCCTTCTCCATCATTTAGACCGGTTTTAGGACCACTTACCACATTTTATTGGTTTTACATTATTTCTTAGATGTTGCCCCAGTTTTAGGACCATATCCGGTTGCCTATATCTGGTGCATGTTTGCTAGACATATTCCACATCTTTTGGGGTGGTTTCTTGGTGTCCAGGTCACACTAGATTCCATTCTATCTCATTTATTGAGATCCCCCTCAGCTTACAGCCTGAGCCTCTTAGTACTCAACTACTGAAGGGTACTACTTCCAGACTGTATAGTTGAAGTGTATACCTGCATCTAGAGGAATTGACTGCATGGAGGTGCACTGAACCACTTGCACAAACACATAGCCTTGACTACTGTGACTGTGAGCATCTTTCCTTAGCTCTCTCAGAGTTTTGGGTGTTGCCATTGCCACAGAAGTCTAGGTTCAACACTGTGTGCCAAAACTACATCGCTTGGTCTCCTTCAATACCACAAATGCAAGGAATGTGACAATGCAGATACAGTCTAGCTTAGGAATGCCACATACCTATCTCCAATAATGTATATTCCCCTCCATTTAGAACCCTTCTTTACATAATTATAACTCAGTCCCCATTGCTTCCCAGTATGCTATAGATATAAAGAATTTCAGGTATTTAAACCAGGCTGTCGAGCAAAGGAAAGTCAGGAAACAATAACCTCACAGACTATTTGGCTTATGAATGTGCCCAATGTACATTTTTTGAATATCCTTCATTCTTTCTTTTCTTTCCCACCATCTAGGCTGGTTCAAGTGTCTTCTTCTACTTGGCTGGTCGGGTTGTCAGTGGAACCATCCAGTTGAGAAGTTGCACCACAGATGTGTGTATCATCTCTTACAGACCATCTATGTGATCTCAGTCCCTACAGGGTACCCTGATAATTGTAATAAAGTGTGAAGGAGGGGAAACACTGACATTCTGTGAGTAATCCATCTTTCTAGTGACAAGTCAAGCTCACATGACCACAGGTATGCAGCCATGTTTCACACACAGATGAAGATGTAAATGGTCTGTGCTATTTGCTTCACAATGCACAAGGAGAAAGTTTGTAATAGTACCATACCTACTTCCCAGTGTTTTGTTGTATACAGCAAGCAACTATAGATGTGACCACACTGCACAGTACCTTAGCATGGCATACAAAGTCCAAGATCAACTACTTCTTTGACTTTGACTTCTTTGTACTATTCTCATGGCAACTTGCCGAACAATTTATTCATGTCTTAATTTTTACTTGGTTTCTTGTTTACTTCTCTTTACTTCCTCTGTGTAAGCTGGGGTGAATGGGTCTGGCTTGTAATATTGTGTCCTTACCTTCCAGTCTACAGCTATGCTGTGTCTTCTATGGGGACATTTAGGATGAAATATGTTACAGGTCAATGACATAAAGTAGTCCAATAATACAAATACTACAACACTGTTTGAACCCTCTAGATAACCTACCTGGAAGTGAAAAATATGCAATATATGGACAATGGGTTGTGCTGTCTACTAGTAATTTCACACCATATCCACTTTGTTATCACCATTGTGTATATCTCCAAAGCCATTATCACAAGGCATGTGGGAAATCTTGTCGGCATCCATAGTACATACTGTACTCCCTCCAACGTGGGCACTTATAGAGTCTGACTGATCCAGACTAGAGGAATGTGCTGTTGTCCATGTGCCTAAGCTCAAATTACTGAGTGAAAATGATGTTGTAGTGACAACATGGCTGGGGTTGCCTACGTTACCTGTTTGTAATGCCCATTCTTGCATTGTCTGTTCGAACATCTTGATGGCCATGTCAAGTGTTGATCATAGGCATACAAGAGTAATAATTGGCATAGGATATATGGCCTGCAGGTAAAATGATTGAACACAATGTGGAAGGAAAGGAAAATCATCTTATATGAACCATCAGCTGTGAGAGAACATCTATCACAATGTAGATGAGGTCATAACCTAGCTTTATGATGGATGGGGATATTTGTGCTGTCTCACTTCAGTTTAAAGACCCACTTAGAACGTAGAATCTTGTGGCCAGCAGGGACAGCAGAACAAGGGACAAGCTTGTATACTCCCATGTCCTTAAGGCTAGAAAGCTCCTCCTTAATACCTTTCACCCAAGAGTCTTGATCAGGGGAGGCCAAGGCATCATGCAGAGACACAGGATCGTTGTTGTGAAGGTCATCTGCAGCATAGATTTCTGCAGCAGCCAGCAGTTCAGCAAGCAAAGTATCCTCATCATCATCCTCAGTAGCAAGAGAGGGCCCTGTGTGGCTGGAGTCATCAAGGAGAGTTCTTGGAAGCAAAAGACAATTGTCATGTCCACCACTGAGGCTGAATATATTGCTGCCTCCAAATCTGTCAAAGAGGCCATATGGCTACATCAGGTCCTCTGAGAGATAGAGTTCACTGAATCTGATCTGACCCCCTTGCTGTGTGACAATAATGGAGCCATCTGTCTGGCCTTCAACCCTGCTTTCCATGCAAGGGTTAAACACTTGGACATGTGTTATTACTACATCTGTGAATGTATGGCTGAAGGGTCTGTTTCCATCCATTGTGTTCCTTCAAAGGAGAATATCGCCAATGTGTTCATGAAACCGTTACCTCAGGTTGACTTCCTGCAATGCCATGCTCATCTGGGCCTGGTGTGATGCGTGCGAGGAGGAGATTGGTTTTTGTTTTCATTTGTTTTCATTGTTTCATTGTTTCATTGTTTTTCTTACCTGTTCACACATTGAGGAGGAGTATTGAGTAGCAAAGTGCTCATGATCACATGCTCCTGACGTGTTGCTTATAGCTCCGTTTCTCCCTTCCTTATACCTCAGTCACTCTATCAACCTGACTGAGTATTCTCCCAGTGTACAGCTTTTAACACTGGAGAACAGGACATCAAAATACCAGCTCAAAGTGACTCATGGGATGGCTCTATTTTAATACACAGACAAGGAAGCAGCATGACACCCATTCTTACTTGTGTGAGGACAAAAGGAGATGAGTATCTCTCAGGGGCTACCTGCCAAAAACAGTGTATGACTAATACTCCAGTATCAGTATCCAGTATCTACCCTCAACATCAACAGCAACCCGAAAGTACAGAAAGGGAAAGATAGTGACAAGTGATGTGACAACCGTTACACATGCCCTTTCACCATGAGTGATGAGATACCATTGTCTTGACATGTCCCAGTCCCTCTATTGTCACAATACTGGATTCAGTGCACTGTAGAAGTGTCGTTCTCATATTCTCAACCCCGAGATCAACCCGATTGAAAATCAAACGCGCAAAGCGATGGTTACTGCAATCTAAATTATCCTGAGCATCGTTGCGAGCAACACATGCGGCGCACAGCTTGTATCAGGGATTGGGAATAGAAACAAACAGTAAGCACTGGAGACACACGGCTACTCGACCGACTAGCAGGTATACTTTCTCACAGAGACCGTTCGAAGCCTGACTGAATAAGCGCGCCGCGGGAGGGTTGTTCTCATCTTCCAATATAGATAGATACCACCATCATGAAAACACGGAAATGATCTCTCACTTCTCAACTTGATTAAGAATCATATGCACGAAGCGATGGTAACCACAGTCTAAATCACCCCAAGCACATCTCCAGCAACACCCGCACACAGGCAGGAAGACCCTTCCTCGAAATTAAACAACCATTATTAACTTCCCTATCAAAAAGGATGGCTCACCACGGCAACGAATGGAAGCCTGCCCCAGAGCTAAAGCTCGCGAGCTCCATTGGGAACGCCAATCGTATGACCAGCATTATTTCCGCCGGCATATTGCGTCGACAAGCTCGACATTGTATGTACGTATCAGAAATTATCGGCAGAATGGAGGGGAGGACGGAGACGAACTGCAAAGCGCAGGCGCTCGGCTTGCGCAAACCCCGCAGACAGACGCCATATACAGCGATTTCCTTGATTTTCGGGCGGAGCGGTGATAGTCGCCGCCGGATTCGCCCTGAAGCCCTTCCCTCAGGTGAGGGTGCCTCGTAGGGCTACTGAATAGGTGGGTGAGGTGCCTCGTAAATCATCGTGACTAGGCCAAGACCCACACCATAAGGAGTCGCCGGAAGTTTGATGATTTCACACTAGCAAGATGCACGTTAATCCCAAGATAATAGATTACGCGCAATTTGAAACTCGGCGGAAACAAAATAGCCATTCGGTGAGGGGTGGCAGGGGTGGCAGGGGTGGGTACGATTTAGGGCGGGAAGTGGGTTGATGCGTCATAGATTACGATGTGACGATTGGGTGTGTGGGATCCGCGATCTACTATCTGTGTTGGTGGGCGTCATGTCAAGTATGGAGCCGACGACGAGTTCGGAGGATGGGTAAACGCGACAAATACGAGACGACAGGAAATGTCAATTGATTGCCAGCTGTAACCGTGCAACCCTGAGAGCAGCCAGGAGAGGAGATGAGCATTGTGTATCCCAGGGGAGGGATTGGCCCAGACCCAGAGTGCCTGGTCGGATGCATAGGCAATATTGAATGGGGTGCAGGAGGCCTAGACTCGCGGGGAGCACAAGCGGTGACCACGGCTCGGAGGTTTATCGTCACTCTCGCAGTTTTCTCGAAGGCCCACGATTAGGGCAGGGAAATTCTGGAATTGTTGGGATTGACGATTCGCGGCAAGCGGTAGTTATATGTGCGCGCAAGTATGCGTCATACGTAGTTGACGGGGTGTGAAATACCGATAGCGAGCGTCCGAGGCGGTGCGGAGGGTGAAAATGAAAAGAATGTGGAAGCGCCAAGATGACACGTTCCTGTTCGCTCGACCCGTGGAATGAAGGACGAAAAGGGTAGAATAGAGAAAAGAAACGCGATGAGAGCACAGCTAAAAAGAGACACGGTCTAGACTGCGAAGCGGAGACTTCCGGAACAAGGGCCTAGACCGTGTCTCGGCCACGTTGCATCTAGACCGTCTCAGAAGCCTGTGGGTCTAGACAGGGGGTCAGTCTGAATGTCCTGTACAATTGCTCGCCATACAGAGTAGATATATACCCCAGAGCCGCGTAGAATGCAAGAATAGAAATATGTTGAAGGGTCCCAGCTGAACGGGCCAGCGAGAGGCAGGGAAGGGAAAAGGAAAGAAGGGAGCAGAAAAGGCAGCAAATGATGTGATGTGAATTTGATCAAGACAAGCACGGGCAGAAATACATAACCAGGGCCCTGCTCTGACCATCAGAGCTAGCATCTCCGTCCGCTTATTATACATGGACGACTCGTCGCAATCTAGACAGCTCTTCCCGCCTCTCAACATTAACCTCCCTCCATTCCGCTCCCAGCCCCAGCAGTACCAGTCGCCGCAGCACGAGTACCCCCAGCAGTACCAGCAGCAGGAATACTGGCAGCAACAGCGGACGTCCAGCTCGAGGGATGATATACACCAGCAGCAGGATATCAAACCAGTGATGCAGACTCAGCAGCCTAAGCAGGAGGGCGGTGTCGAAGATGGGATGCCCTCGACGAGTGACTTTGTCAAAAAGCTCTACAAGTGTGTTGCTTCATTTGCGTTGTAGGGAGAAGCTGACGGTATTTAAGGATGCTGGAGGACCAGTCATTCCAACACGTAGTTTCATGGGGCCCCCAGGGCGACTGTTTCGTGGTCAAGGTAACTCGCCTCCCTCGCCACTGCACCCAACCCCACTAACCCACCCCACCCAGGACATGAACGAATTCACAAAATCAATCCTACCCCGCATGTTCAAACACTCCAATTTCGCCTCCTTCGTACGCCAACTGAACAAATACGACTTTCACAAAGTCAAGAACACAGATGATAACCAATTCGGCGAACATGTGTGTCTAGTTTCAATGTCTCTTTCTCCTAATTACTCATGCTTTCGTAGAGCTGGACGTTCCGGCATCCCGACTTCCACGCCGACCGGCGCGATGCGCTCGAGAACATCAAGCGCAAAGTGCCCACATCGCGGAAATCCCTGCCCGCCCCGCAACCAACCTCATCACGGCCCCTGCCGCCCTCGCTCGCCTCGCCCTCCGCCTCGCAGACGGACTACCTGCAGGCCCAAATAGAGCGCCTCACGCAGGCGCAGGAGGAGATGTCCGCGCACGTGCGGAACCTCGAGAGGAACTACCACGACGTGCTCGTGGAGATGGTCGGGTTCCAGCGGAATATGGCGCAGCAGGACGGGCTCATGCAGAATCTGATTCAGTATTTTTTGCAAGTCGAGAATGGTGAGTGTCGTTGAAGTGTATTACGCCCCCCATCCCGTCCTGCTTTTTTCTATATTGTTGTTGTCGTCGTGTCCGCCAATTTCTCATTCGTCATATCCAGAAAACAATTATGGATGAGAGCGAAACGACGCGCTCATTTGTTTCTCCTTCCTTCTTCCTTTATTATTTTATTATACGATATATCCACTGTCATTTGACCCCCACTCCCTCTCTCTGTATCAAATCCACCTGTGTACTGACTACGTGTTTGCTTTTCTATAATACCTTCAAACTTCATCAATACAAAATCTCTTATAAAAATTTCTACTCAGGCAAATCGAAACGCGCGTCCTCGTCTCAACAGCAAGCGATGCTCCAATCGCCCTCCGACCCATCATCCTCCTCAAATCCGAACCCTTTCCTGCAGCAACACGAGACACTGCGGATGATGAACCCAGATAGCGACGTCGCACGCGCGTCACTCATGCAAATGAACGAAATATCCCGCCGGCAAATGGAATTTTCCCACCCCCCATCCTCCTCGACGTCCTTTGACGACCGGCCGCCGTCCCGGATATGGACCGCCGCAGCGAACGCGGGGCTCATCAACCCCGACGGGTCCATCAAGGGCGCGCCGCCCGTCCCCTCAATATCGGGGGAGAAGATCACGTCGCGCGTAGACGCGCTACAGCGCATCGAGGAGCTGCAGCGCCTGCGCATGGGGAGCGCGCCGCCGAACATCCCGCCGCTACCACCACCCCCACAACCGCAAGACGAGATGGTGATGCCGTCGTCGTCGACGGGGACGCTCACATCACCCGAGGGCACGCCGCCGTCATTCGCGTGGCCCGAGGAGGGCGCGGGGGACATGGGGGTGGGTGAGCAGGCGCAGGCGGGGCACGAGGGCCTGCAGGTGTATACGGTGGGGCACCTGATGCCGAAGAGCGCGGTGGACGATGCGAATGGGAACTGGACGTACGACCCGGCGATGTGGGATCCCCAGCAGCAGCAGGGGCAGCCGCAGGCGAGTACGTCCCAGCAGGCGTTGCAGCCGACGTCGTCCCAGCAGAGGCTGAGAGTGAGGCGGAGTACGTATGTGCCGGGGTGGGCGGTGCCGCCGAGGGTGTTGTTGGTGGACGACGATGCGGTGAGCCGGAAATTGAGCAGCAAGTTTCTGCAGGTGTTTGGGTGCACGATCGATGTTGCGGTGGACGGCGTCGGGGCTGTGAACAAGATGAATCTCGAAAAGTACGACTTGGTGTTGATGGTACGTGATCCCATCTATCTATACACTCTATCTTACATCTTGCAGGACATCGTGATGCCGAAATTAGATGGGGTGTCTGCGACGTCTCTTATCCGGAAATTCGACCATATGACGCCGATCATCAGTATGACGAGCAACTCGAAGCCCAACGAGATCATGACGTACTACTCGTCAGGGATGAACGACATCCTCCCGAAGCCGTTCACGAAGGAGGGGCTCCTCGGAATGCTCGAGAAGCATCTAATGCACCTCAAGGTGATCCAAGAGATGGCGTCCGCGCGGGTGTCGCGGCCGCTCGGCGGGGGCGAAGTCGGGCCCTACACAGGGAACGGCAACGGGAACGGAGAGGTGGACAACGAGGGGCGGGTGAACCCACTAGCAGGGATGGGCCTCACAGACGAGCAGTACAACATGATCTTGCAGAATATCGTGAACGGGGAGACGTTCGTCGGGGAGAAGCGGGCGCTAGAGGACGACGACGACGGGCGGGACGGGAAGCGCGGGCGGTTCGAGGTGATTGAGTAGACAATGTATCGATATCTTTATTTTCCCAGTACTAATACGAAGCCCCTATCATATGCCGGGCCGGAGGAACGTATACACGTGCATACGAAAAAAAGACCGTCTAAGCTCAAACTGTCATGTCGCAAGAGGCGTCGTCGAGCAAATCTGTGCTCCCGGCGAATGCGTGGCTGCACCTCGTCGCTGGGGGGTGAGTATCGGCGCCGCTCGCTGTGATTTCGCTGATGGATGTTTCAGGCTTGGCGGGATGTGCGGTGCGATTGTAACGAGCCCATTTGACGTCGTCAAGACTAGGCTGCAGAGTGATTTGTTTCGCATCGGTGCCACGGCGAGCGTGGGGGGCGGCGGGGTGCTGGTGGCGAGCGCGCCGAAGCCCGGGGGGCTGCTGTGGAACTTTGTAGAGACGGGGCATATCCTGCGGGATATCTACCGCACGGAGTCGCCCAAGGCGCTGTTCAAGGGGCTCGGGCCCTCCCTCGTGGGCATCATCCCCGCACGGTCGATAAACTTCTTCACGTACGGGAACGGCAAGGCGGTGATCGCGCGGACGTTCAATGGGGGGCGGGAGAACTCGTATGTGCATTTGTGCGCGGCGGCGCTGGCGGGGGTCGTGACGGGCACGGCGACGAACCCGATTTGGGTGGTCAAGACGCGGTTGCAGCTCGTGCAGGGCAAGGGGGGGAGCTGGGAGATGATTAGGTTGATTTTTAGGGAGGAGGGGGTGAGGGGGTTTTATAAGGGTTTGAGTGCGAGTTATTTGGGCGTGACGGAGGGGACGATCCAGTGGGTGTTGTATGAGCGATTGAAGAAGATGAGTGCGGAGACGCAGGGCAAGGGTGGCGTGCAGGAGTGGCTGGGTATGCTTGGGAGTGCAGGGACGGCCAAGTGTGTAGCAAGTCTTATCACGTATCCTCATGAGGTATGTTCCCCCCATTTCTAGCTATTCTCCTCTGACAGTCTATAGGTTATCCGAACACGATTACGACAACCCAAGGTAGACGGCCGGGTCAAGTACAGCGGCCTACTCCAGACACTCAAAATCGTAATCAAAGAAGAAGGCTCCGCGTCGCTCTACGGAGGACTTAGCGCACATCTACTACGGGTCGTGCCAAACGCAGTAGTGATGTACTCGATATACGAGGGGATCCTCCGCTGGGCCCAGTAGATTTAAAAAAAAAGTAGCATAATCGTTATTATATTTATTTCTAGAATCACTCCTCACGTAATACACAGCTATCTGTACCACCACCACCATGGGCGAAGTTGTCAATGTCGCCGTTGCGTTTCTCGTTATCGTCTTTATCTTTCGCTGGGCGACGACTTCAGGCATGTCTTCCTTTCTCTGGTATCGTATTCGCTGACTGGTCGCAGGCGACAAGGGCAGTAACGACGCACTCGGATTTAGGCCCAAAACGGTGACCCAGGAAATGGTGAGTAGCCTAATGAAAGAATGACAATCACTAATAAGCCCTAGCTGGACGCAGTGACGGCCGTATTCCCCGATATCCCCCCGTACGTGGCCCTCCACCCCGGGTAACCCCGCTCACACCACCCAGAGACAACATCCGCTTCGACCTCCTCAAAACCGGCAGCGTCGAGCAAACGACGAACAACATCCTCGAGCGCGGCTTCCTCGACGCCCCGCCCGCGTCGTACTACACCGTCTACCCCCGCCAGACTCCCACTCCCGCCCCGCCACCAGCCCCGACACCGCCCCCGCCCCAAAAAGAAACACTCATATCCCGCTACGCCCTCCACGACCGCCTCGCTTCGGAACCTTCCATCCCAGAATCGGAGATCGGCGGCAAGGCGGTGTGGGAGGACAGTCCGGAGAAGAGGGAGGCCAGCTTGAAGGAGCGCAAGGCGAAGATGATCCTCGCTGCTCGGCAGTAAGTCTTCTCACTCCCATTTATTCCCACTGCTGACTCCCCCACAGACGGCTCCTTGCAAAAGAAAATTCATAGTACATACATTTGTCTTTGTAAATAAAGAAATGGTTATTACTTATGACGCAGCCCGTTTCCTGATAATCCTCTCTGGCCGCTTCAGTATCGCGTCGACCAGCAACTCGCTCACATCGTCGTCATCATCATCCACATCATTGTCTCTCCTCCTCCGTCTCCCTCTCTCAATGGGGTACCACGTCGGCGACACGAACGCGGCGTACGCCTGGACCTGGTACATCAGCTGGTGGATCTGCGCCTGCATCTCCGCCTCGCGCCTCCTCCACGCCTCCCTCTCCCAATGCATCATCTCCTCGCACCTCTCCAGCGCCCCGCGCGCCTGCTCCTCCCTTGCCCGCGCCTCCTCCACCAGCTGCTGCGTCGGCGCCAGCGGGCTGTATATCGTGGGAAACTCAATAGGCTCCTCGGGGATGCACTGCTCCACCTCGGGGGACGACGGCGGGGCGGGGGACATTGGCGTGTCGGGCTCCCGGCTCGAGCTCGAGCTCGACACGCTCCGAGCAGTTTCGAGCTTCTCGAGCATCTTCTTCCCCTTGACGCCCTTGAACGGGTCCTTCCCCCGTCGTCGCCGCTCCTTGCTCCTCGCACTCTGCGCCTTAGCTACAGGCACAGGGTCAGGCATGCACCCTTCTTCTGCCGAATCACCGTAAGCACTCCCACTCCCACCACCTTAGACGTAGCGCACTCACCACAAGCCTGCACCATCCCCCAAGCCAACCTCCAATAAAAGGCGACCACGAATCCCACAAACGCAAGGACGAGTGAGAGCATCAACATCAAGGCCTCCTGGTACATCGTGGCTGCATGAGAGAAAGAGTCACTCGAGAGTAAATGGGAAGCTTCAAAGCGCGCCACGTGGTGCGAGGGACCGATGCATATGACGGGACGTGGTTCCTTCCTTTTTCGATCTCTCGCCCACCCAGACGCCTCATCCGATCTTTCCTCGCACGGACCTCGGATCCGGACAATTCAATAATACATTGCCAGCCCCCATATATACATTGTTTTGTTTTTTTACTACGGCCCCCCCGCGAGAGCGAGTATCCGCGCCACGGCCTGCTCAGCCATCGACATCACCACCCCCTGGGGGTTCCCCAACGGCAACGCCGGAACCTAAACACCCCGTCAATCCAAAACACATCTACCTATTCTTAGCACAAATACTCACGATCGAGGCCTATAAAAAGGTCAGTCACCTCTTCTGGGGAGCAAAAATACCCGCCACTCACATCAACGATAAAAAGGTTATTCGTTCCAAACACTTGCGTGTTCTCGTCTACCACGGTTCCTATAGCGTTTGATCCGACCCAGTGGTTCGACCCCAGCGAGCCCTAATAAACGCACATATCACATAACACACTTGCCCGTCCCGCAAAAACACCGAAGACTCACCACCGAATAATCAAGCACTAGACCACCGTTACTATTAGTTCTCGTTCCCCTCCGGGACTAGGGACTCACCGTAATCCTCCATGGTCGTCGTGTTATCCGGGGTGATCATCGTCATCCCGCTGACTGTCGCCATCCCCATCCATCAGCCACTGGCCACCAACAGCACAGAACCGAAAAAAGCTCACCTTGCGGCATCGTCGAGACAATCTCCTGGAGCCCCTGAAGAAGCACCTCCCTGTCAATCTCATCTGTGAACCACGGATTAACCAATGCCCTGGCCGTCAGCGCCGCATCGATCCCTATTCGTCCTCGGGACGTCAGCCCCGTCGATCTGGCGTGAGGAACCATCATCAGAGCGTTGTGTTCCTCCACAATTCCTAAATGTGCTTACAAGTAGGCCGTGATCGTAAATATCTGGCTGTGGAATAATAGGTTGTTGGTACTGTGGAATGCTCCCGCGATGGAACAGATGGGGCGCACCTTGCGTTGTATGGGTACACGGTATCCACCGAAGCAGCTCCAGGCCTCACAGTTCCTTGCATCTGGAACCCATGGATCAGCACACGCTTCCTAACGCTTACCCTAATCACACTCACCCAGCGCGTCTTGCCGTCGCTTCCTCCCAGGGCACGCCAAAAGTTTACTCTAAAGCGACATCAATCGACTGGAGCTTCGCAATGATCATCGAACACACGCACCTCGGCGAAGCCTGCGCGAGCACGCCAGAGCGGTTATCGTACAAATACTGGTCCATATCTGCCGGACGCGGGTTGCTCCACACTGTCGCCCAGTTATCGTACGCATCCACCGACGGGTGCGTAAACACCAACTAACCCAAATCCAAATCAGTCAGCCACCCACTCACCCATTACAACCACATAACCGACCCACATTAATCGACGGGTTATCCGACACCTAAACAGCACAACCACCACCATCAACACCACCATCCCGTAAACACCACAAACAAACAAATGACTCACATTATACCCCACCGGCAAATCAATCCACTCATCCTCGCCATACACCTGCACCCCCGCCTGCTGTACCACCTCCAACATATCCTCCGGGCCGATCCCGCTCCTGAACAGCACCCGTGCGCTCCCGAATGAGCCCCCCGCGAGGATCACCCGCCCGTTCGCCGTGAGCGGCACCACGCCCCCGGGGCCGAGCGACGTGTCGTTCGTCGCCACACCCGTCACTTGCGCGCCATCGCGCACGACGTTTAGGACGTTCACCCATTGTTTGAATGTCAGGTTTGAGCGCGCGCGTGCTGTGCGGAGGTAGGTCGCTACGGGGCCGCCGCGCTGGCCATTAATAAACTACCCACTCATTAGTCAAAACAAAACCCAAAGGCGTCCTCGGAAGGCTCACGGAAAACGCGCTATACCCAAAAACGTGATCCTTGCTATCGGGATTATCATTAATCGTCGCCTGTCTATACCCCTGCGGCGCCAGCAACTCCGCCATAACACTCTCCGTCTGCTCCAAATACCGCTCCCCGTCCGTCGAGGGGTGGTCCGTGCTCGGGATGCGGGCTTTGAGCTTCGCGGTGTAGGGCGCGTGGTTGCCCCAGGAGGACGGCCACCCTTGGGAGGTGGAGAAGTCGGAGTCGGCGGGGTACCAGTATAGGCTGTGTGGGTGGGAGGGATGGGAGGGAGGTGTTAGGGTGGGGGTTAGTGGGGAGGGGAAGGGGAGGGGGAGGGGACGTACCCTCCGTTGACGGATGTCCCGCCTCCGATGAGGCACCCGGCGAAGGTGTTCACGTCTACCCTCAAGGATTAGCCCTGCTCAAAACTCGGAACTCCCTCGGCCTACCTTTACACCACCAAAACGGGTTACTATCCGTAAACAGCGTCTCTACCCCCCAAAAATCCATTCAGCCCCTTCCACACCCCGCACACAAAAAAGGACTCACCAAACAACCCAGGCACGTCAAACTTCGTCAACTAAACCCCACCGCACTTCATCAGCACACCAACTAGTCCCAAAGGAAAAATCAACCGTACCTGCTGTCCGTCAGCCCAAACCGGGGCGTAGCGCCCTCCCGTCTCCCACGTACTCGGGCCTCCCCGATCCAGGAGGAGGACGTTCTTGCCTGCTTCTGTTAGCCGGTCAGCCGCGATGATGCCTCCGGGTCCTGCACCGACGATGATGTAATCGTATGGTGTCGCCTATACAAACTTTTGTCAGCTCCTACTTCTACTTCTACTTGTACTAGGAGGGGAAGGGGGATTCTTACAGAGACGGTGGGCGCAGATGTCGTAGTCGTAGTCGTGGGAGGCGCCGAGGTGGGCGACCCCCCGCTCCCGGTGCCCCCGGCGACCCAGTTGGCGTAATCGGACGCGGAGGCGTGCGCTGCTGAGAAATCCAGGCCGTAAAATCCAACTAGCCAAGAAAGAAAGTCAGTTCTAAGATTCTAAGTAGGGAAAAGAGGGTTGGGTTGATACAGTCGGTGTGTTCTTCAAAGGTGCTCTCCGGGTCCGAGGGGTCGCTGTAACGCGGCGCGTCAGTAGAGAATGTAATGGGCTAGGGTAGGGTACTCACTCGACGGGAACGTTGCTGAACACCCACGCGGGGGCGCCGAACGAGCCTGTATCCAGTCCGCCGTTCGCCCAAACTATCAAGTCCAATTGATTAGCAAAAGCACTAACCCAACAAGAATTGCACTGACCAGTACAATTCTCACACCGATACACCCACTTCCAATGCGTCGCATTAACCATCGTACTCGGTAAATCCGTCAGGATCGGTCCCACCATCGCCCTAAACAATTCAAAAAACAGTCAACTTCATCATTACCAGCCCCCACCGACACCCCCACCCCACCCCTCCCCCTCCCACAAAACCAAAGAAACCACTCACAGCGGCTGCACATAATCCGTCGCCCACCTCGCACTACTCACCACGCCCTCCCCATCCGACCACGCCACCAACAGTAAATTCGTGATCATCGCGCCCCCCGGGCTGACGCCGCTCCACTCCGTAGCGATCGGCGCGACGATCTCGCCGATGAACTCTGTCGCGCCCGCGTCGAGCGGGGGGAAGACGTAGCCGAAGGTCACGCCGTGCACGGGGTCGGTGAGGCCGTAGAAGGTTATCCCGTTGTCGGGGTCGGTGTATTGCGTGCCGAGCTGTGCGGCTAAAGGAAAGGTTGGGGTAAGGTTGGGTTAGGGTGGGTTTGGGCGGGTGGAAAGGAGGAATCAATGGGATGGGACTAACCTGCACGTAGGACTACAGAGAGAATGCACCCAAGAAGAAGACGCATCGTTCGTTCGTTCGTATTGAGAACGGCACGTCAAAATCCCTCTGGGGTAGTTTTTAACTCTGTCGGGCATGCGAGGAACTTCCGGGGGCGTGGACGTGCTGCAGCTCGATTCAGTGGGGGGGTGGATGGTATGGATGGTTGATGTTGGCGCGTGATGCTACACGGATAATTGCGACGTGGCACTGGAGGTGATGGGGAGTAGTGGAGGAGACTGTATAGCGTGCGTGATGCATACCGCGCTGCCGATAAACTCCCGATGGATATCCAGCTTAGTATGATAGCGCTGCAATCTCAGGGCAGTGAAGGGATAGGAATGCTGGCTTCAGAGGTATTTCCGGATAACGGCGTCATTAGAGGACCTAGTTTGAATGATAACCTTGTAGCCAAGGGACACACGTCATTCTTGTGCAACAGAGCGACTAAACAGGTCTCTTCGTTTAGCCAAATGAGAAGAACGACAGAGCAGCGCAATTATACCTTTCAAGTACACACTAGCCATCCCGACGTGAGTCTACTCTTCTATCCGAGGGATACCGGGCGAAAACGCCAAGAAGCACCAACCATTCATTCTGCCAAAACCAAAAAGCACGAGTGAGATGACGAATATAACGCACCTACTAAACTAAAGATAGCGATTTACACGTGTGACGTGAACTACCCATACATAGAGATACACAGTGCGGAAGAAAGATACTCGGCGAAATCGAGGTGATCCGTATACTGGAGCCAGGAGAAAAGAGGTATACTAAGGCTACCCCGCGCGATTTCACGCGCTAGAGCCTTGAGTTTGTTAAAATAGGTGCGCAGCAATTTCAAGCGACAAGTGCCCTTTCGACGCGTCGTATGCGGGGTATAGTCGTTTCGTAGTGGTAGATTCTGGAAACGATTATTATTAAGTTAACTTTGACCGTAGGAAGTTGTATCAAGTCAGGGTCGCCGACGTGGGGAAGCTTCGGCACGTTCTTTCCAAGTTAGTACCACAGGTGATTCATGCACAGCACCATGAACGGATCAGCATCATCAAGGCATGCTCTTGGGTCTTCCAGCGAGCAAATCCCTTGCCAGTGTATTAACAAGTCGACGTCGACGTAAGAAGGAATTGAATTGGTGGCCAGAGAGAAAGACGCTCCACTCGAAAGAACATGTCAACATAGAGACGGTCCTTTGTCGAGATAAGTTGATGAAAACCTACGCATTGGTCGGAAGGTAGATACAATTTTGAAGAGCCAGAGGTCGAATAAACGCCATTTCCTAGGTCTGTGCGGGTATGTTCGTGTTTAATCTTCGGAGGTGCATCAGCGGAAGGCGCTCTAGCTGGAAATAGTGTTGCAAGGTCTAGATCACATCAACGGTCGCCATTAGAGTATCACGAAGAATATACTGGACATTTCGATATCAAACACCAACTCAATCAACCGAGGCTTGTCACGCCCCACATTAAAATGTTGAAAATGCAGGGTTACGGATCCTCGTCGTTGGGCTTCACAGCGCCAGGCGGCACAGGGTCAAGCTTTGGACCAAAAGGAAATCTGAGGGTGCACTCCCACGCGTCAGTGATTCGGAGGTGAGACGTGTTGCACTGATAGCAGGAAATGTCGTGTTCGAGTTGTACACATTTGCGGAGGTCTTCGATGATGGCGTTTGGAGCGATATGGAGGTATGGTGCTGACGAAAGATGGCCTCGGTGGCCGTTGTGGTCTGCTACTAACGCGAGGTAAAATCGAGGTACTGACTCAAGGAGATTATATCTCTGTTGGGAATGATACAGTCTCCGATCGGAAAAACGAGGTATTTCATCAACGGTTCATTTTAATCTTCTGAGTAAAATGGAGTTCAGGAAAACACGTCGAAAGACTGAATCACCACGTACTCTTTTAAGGCAACAGAACTCGAAAAATGTAAGAGAAAAGGTAATTCCCGCAGTCAGAAGAAAGGAAATCGCTTTTCATTCGTCCGCATATATCTTTGACACGCGACAGGTGCGCTATATAGGCAGGATAAGTTTTTGGTTGCCTTTTCCGTGTCCTGTTTTGCGGCATGCAAGGGTAACGAAAAGTCACGAGATTTTCAGCATACCGTCTTCCGTCCTGAAAAGGAACCGGCCCTAGTTATGCGTCTTGTCTGACTCGATGAGATCGTACCCACTTGTCAACTTCTTGGATCTCGCTTAGTCGCCACTGGAACTTCTGCCCTCAGAGATTCTGGCGGTGGAAGCTCAGAACAGGGTATACCAACTGCAGGTTGCTCTGAGAACTCGCATGCATGTTTCATTACCTGTTTGGAGAAACACACAGAGGGATGTGTGCGTACTTGACTGCCAGTAAAACGACGTGCCAGTGGTCGTTCGTGTATCTCGATCAAAAACGCAGCTCGTCGCACACCCAATCGCTGTATTTGAGTAGTGGGTGAGGCTTTGACAGCCAGCTCAAAACGATACAGGTGGCAAATCCGGAGGAGAAGATGGAGCCGGCAAAAGGCGCCATCAATTGATGGCACAAATAGAAATTCCCACAGGTTGTTCACGACTGCGGAAAGACCTCTGACCGATACCTCTATTTCACAGAATTTGGAACCAAAAGACTCATATCCGACGGACAGCAAGTGCTGACATGAAGATGCGAGTCGCTTGGTTCATCTCAGTACAACACCGACTTATCATGGACAGGTTGTACTCAGTACCCACTTTCCCCATGTCTTTAATATGCCTGTGACCTCCACTCTTATTCAGTGTACGTCGTGGTTTTGTTATCTTGGAACTGCCATCATTCCGAGTTCTACGAGTCATGCACGTGTCGCACCGAGGTCGTATCGGCAATGAAATCAAGTCGCTGAACACCACGATGGCACTTCATTAATGTCAAAACCATCGTAAGAATTGTAACCAATTTGGGACCTCTTTCCTACCGTGGATGGCTCGGAAATAAGTATAACACCTGCCAGTGCCATTACAGAGGGTCGAGCAATCGCAGCGTCATCAAAAGATAATTTCCGTATCACGTTCACAGCGTTCAAACCCAGCAAGGGCGATACTCGGAGCTCAAGTCATGAACCAGCTACCAGTAGGAAACTGTGCACTCTAAAAATGAGTTCCCAGCTAGGTTTTCGGCCCCCACGCACAATACCGGGCAGGAGTTATTTCCGGAAATAACAAGGTTATGTACGACGGATCTCGACTTCTATACTTATCAATCCCTTCCTTCCAATTTCCCAGTGAATGAGATATGCACGCTCGGCCAGTACCACGGCACTGGTATCGGCTCCTCTGTGTGCATGGGACCCCAAGAAGGTCCAATCCTTTCAAGCTACCACGGACAACTTAGAAGTTAGAACTTACACGGCACTCCCACGTCTCTCTCGTGCCGGTACCTGATTCCTCCAGGGATCGTCATGCATAACGATTTCCTCCCCACATGCACGCACCTAATGTCCAAACCAGCTACAAAAGAGCCTCGTCTCCTTTCTATCGGGTCCAACAGTCTTGCGCAACCGTTCCCCAACTCCTCTACCCTCCTTAACTCGTCTTCCTCGACACCGACAGTCCTTTCGCTGCGCTGACTGATCTTTCTATCCCCTCATTCTCTTTTCACGAACAATGAATTTAAGATCCTTTTTCATCCCCCTCCTTGCTGCTTCTTATGTCGCTGCGCACGGTTATGTGCAAAAGGTCTTTATCGATGGCACAGAGTACACCGGTCCCCTTGTTGGTTCTGGTAGTACCGATGGGATCACCCGTGAAATCTCAACCCAGGATCCTATCAAGGGTGCGACAAATCCCGACCTTACCTGCGGGCCAGGTGCCCTTGCAGCTAGTAAAGTCGCCGATGCGAATCCCGGAAGCTCCATCTCGTTCTTGTGGACGGGTGCTAGCGGCTCACCAGTAAGTATCCCTTCCGGTATTTGGTCTCTTTTCTCAACTTTTATAGTGGCCTCATAATGTAGGACCCATGATGACCTACCTGACAAATTGCGGCGAACAGTCGTGCGCCGACTATAATCCAAACGGCACCGAATGGTTCAAGATCGAGGAAGCCGGCAGGCTGGACAACGGCACATGGGCACAAGCCGCTCTCCGTGCGTTTACGATCAATGGCTTTCTTCTCTTTATCTCATATAAGTGCATGGTATAGTTAATGGTGTGCCCGCCGAAGTGACTCTCCCAAGCAATCTCGCTGCCGGCAATTACATCATCCGCCACGAGATAATCGCTCTCCAAAACGGTCAGGCAGAAGGAGGTGCAGAGTTCTACGCTTCGTGCACTCAGCTCAAAGTTGGGGGCTCTGGCACTGGTACTCCTCCCAGTAGCGACCTCGTTCAGTTGCCTGGCGCTTATAGTGACACTGATCCTGGTATCCTGGTCGATGTATGTACTATTGGATATCCTTTTCATTCCAAGTGTCTGCCTGGCTAATGGTTTTCTAGGTCTACAGTAACACGAAAGCTTCGTACACTTTCCCTGGCCCTCCAGTTGTCGATCTCGGTGGTAGTGGCTCGAGTTCATCCGACCCTTCCTCCGCCTCCGCATCTTCCGCTGACTCCAACACCGCCTCTACCCCTTCCACCACCCCCACCAGAAATCATTCACCTAGTTCTGTACCCGCCTCCTCCACCGCCTCCGAGTCTGATTCACAGGGAAGCTGCAAGCTCACACTTCCCACCGGCGCTCTCGCCAAGAGGGAAACACGACCTCGTCATGTATCTAGAATCATGCGAGGCTTGGATTTTTCTTTCTTGCAGGCATTGATGCACTAGGACGTATCTTATGATCGTTTTGACGGCGCCTGTTAAGCTACTATTGACATGCTAGTCCGTGTTTTATTCCCTGTGTGTTTGATACCCAGGTAAAGTTTCTGATATGCCCAACATTTTCTCTCCCGCTTTCAGTTGCAATCTGGCGTTGCTATCCCTTATTGTATGCTGTAATATAGTCTCAATGTCACCGGTCCCACATTATCGTCGTGTTCAAGAGAAGATGTCGAGAAAAGGCTGGGTATACGAAGTTTATATCAACCGCTTCGCCTGTGGACGAACACTGGCAGGAGAGTTTGACTCTGTCTACCTTCCTCAAGTCCGGATCCTTACATAAGTATGTAGGTGAAAGATCGAGATATACCTCCAGGCGACTTGTTGTAATTTCAGAGAGATCAAGCATATATCTGCCTGGTTCAAGCGAATGTACTGAGAACTACAGACGGAGTAAGGAAAAGGTGAAGGGTCAGTCATCGATTTAACAGTGGTCCACTACTCATCCCTTCCAGCCTTCTGAGGATGCCCAGTACAGGCCTCATAGAGTGCCTCGCTCATCGGCATGACCTGAGCCGCCGTAAATTCAAACGATTCTTGCATCGCAGCAACCGTCATACAATCTCTCTCAAAATCCCAAAGACCACAATTGAACTTGTGCTTGTGGGGGTGCAGAGTCGCCGACGAAGAATACCATGTCCATCCATCCGTTACAGATCGAAGATTCTACAGCGCCGAAGGACTCGTTGCATAAGCAAACGCCTAGTTGTGACCAGGTGTTCTCGTCAAGTTGATTGTGAAAGAACCGTGTAACTAAGCATGTATGTAGAGGAGATGCAGAAATACCAGAATTCTTCCTGAAACGATGGCTATGAGATAGCTATTATGAAAGTGATCAGGAAAAACGTAGCAAGGCTGCTTCAAAGCATGTCTTCGCAGAAAAACATGTATCTTATTTTGCGATCAGATATCTCGATCTCTTCTCGGTATTTGTCAAAGAACCTCTGCAACTCTCCACAGACAAAGTCCCTTAATGTTCTTGCAGCATACATGTACTCCCGGCTGTACACGGCCTACATGGAATCCTCAGGAATATAGTCATCTTCAGTGCGAGCAAAGGGCACGAATTCGGCGAGGCCAAGTCGAAGAGTCTGATGCAGGTCGGCTTCCAGAAGTGAAATGTTCGTCTGAAAAGGGCGCAAGTTGAGAGTCCCCAGCGTGGTGGTGGTGGTGGTAGTGGTGGTGAATGTCGTTAAGATAGGCAGGATAGACATCCATGCCGATTTACCAGCCTGGGGGGGGAGTCGGGGGACGGACGATGCCGACAAAAGTGTATTCTTTTATAGCGAGTCGTTGAAGTCTTACCGACGTAGAGACAGCCCTCTGTCCTGATAAGTTGGTAAAAGTCTGCGCATTCGCCTGGAGGTAAATGCAACTTGGGAGAACCAGAATTTGTATGGACGCCCTTTCCAAAGTCCTTGCGAGTACATTCGTGTATAATCTTGCGAGGTTTCTTGGCACGGACTCTACCGACAGCTAGCGCTGGATATACCGTTACAGGGTCCGGATCACATCAGCCGTTGCCAGAAGGGTATCACGAAGAACATACCAAACCTTTCGGTATTAACCCAATAGCTCGAGGCATGCCGTCCGCACAAACAGGACAACGCAGTGCCCTCCTCGTTGAGCTTCATAGGTTCGGCTAGGCGAGCATCGAGCAACTCTGTGCATACAGGAAAGCTGTAGTAAGTGCATTCATGCAGTTGTGATATGAGTCGCCCATATAAAATACAGATTATGTCGTGGATTTCCAGTGCATGGTCGCGAAGCTCTTCGACGCTTATTTTTTGCAGCAAGAAAAAGTTATCTTGATTGTGAAAGGTGAGGTTGGCATTGTTGTGGCATGCTAGGGCAAGGAAGAACTGGAGTACTGGCGTAAGCCGAAGGCCGATCGTCGCTGCCTTGCTTCGACACCAACGTCGACAATGAAGCCATCCATTCTCCTCCCTTTCCTCGCTGCTTCCTACGTCGCCGGACACGGATACGTGCAAAAGGTCACTATCGATGGTATAGAGTACACCGGTCCCGCTGTTGCTTCCGGCAGCACCGATGGAATCACCCGCGAAATCTCGACCCAGGATCCTATCAAGGGAGCGAAAAATTCTGACCTTACCTGCGGGCCCGGTGCTCTTGCAGCCAGTAAAGTTGCCAATGCCAATCCAGGAAGCTCTATTTCGTTCCTATGGACAGGTGCTAGCGGTTCACCGGTAAGTATCCCTTCCATTGGCTCGGTATTCGAACTCATCTTTTCCCAACAGTGGCCTCATAATGTCGGCCCCATGATGACCTACCTGACGAACTGCGGTGACCAGTCATGCGCTGAATACAATCCAAAGGGCACAGAATGGTTTAAAATTGAGGAAGCTGGGAAAACAGACGGCACATGGGCACAGGCCGCTCTCAGTGCGTGTACGATTTCAACTTTACTCGAATGATCATCTTATATATGATGCAGTGAGTGGTGCCGCTGCTAAAGTAACCATTCCAAGCAACCTGGCTGCTGGCAACTACATCATCCGCCACGAGATAATAGCTCTTCACAATGCCCAAGCAGAAGGAGGCGCAGAGTTCTACGCTTCGTGCACCCAGCTCAAAGTCGGGGGCTCTGGTACCGATACTCCTTCCAGCAGCGACCTCGTACAATTACCTGGAGCTTACAGCGACACTGATCCTGGCATTCTGATCGACGTACGCATGATATCTTTTCATAAGGCTACTAACCTGACTAACAGTTCTCTAGGTTTACAGCGACAGCCAGAATGACTCGTACACTTTCCCTGGACCTGCAGTTGTCGACTTTGGCGGTGGTGGAACCTCCTCAAGTTCAAAAGGGATCTGCAGACTGAAGAAGCATACGGCTACCAACAGTACCGCTACTCTCGCGAAGAGAAAAGCTGTAGTCCGTCATGTGGCTAGATTCCTGCGTGGTTTGGATTTCTCTTTTCGCAAGCATTGATTGCTTGTACTTGCACGCTAGCTCGTGTTTTTTGCTTTGACAAGTTGCTGGTCCATGCCTTATTCCCTGCGATACCTGACTTTGTTCTATATCCCCTACATCTTCTCTCTGGCTCTTGTTTGCTATCTGGCATGCTTGTATTTCTATCAGCTAGTACACCGCTGTGCTTTAAAATGGCGACTCCATTGTACAATCATACACTCGTTGAATGGACTGTTGACGATTGATTGAGGTTTATTTACTTACTTCATTGAAGATCGACATACTTGTTGGGAATTCTGTTGGTGCAAAGTTTCGTCATAGAACCTGCATGAAAAGTGTAAAATGGATGTACGCGCACTCCAAGCGGAACTATCATAGATTGACGTAATCGGGGACACCAGTTATCTACCGGCTACCTTCCAGATGACCTCGATAGGTGGCTACGTACGTGCTCTCTTTAGTTGACCACCGCCTGTATCGCCTCCATATCCGTGTAGACCCGTTCCTCGCGCTTCGTGTGATCTGAATTCACGGAGTTACCCCGTGGCTACGGACCTCCACCAGCCTGTACATTGATATTTGGTTCGATATGATTATAGGGAGGCAGATACGAAATAAACACGAGTGCTTTAGTTGATTGAATAGAATCGATTACTATTAACTGTAACTTATAGCCAAACAAAGTAGAATACATATGACCCGAAAAAAAAGATCATAGCATGCGACGCGAAGATAGGAGTGGTTGTGTACTATACATAGTAGAATGATCGCAAAGTAGATCAAGGCCCGTTGAACGCCGAAAATGGAAAATGATCAACTTTTTTCTTTCCTACCACCACGCACAGAATCTGAACTCTCTGATGGTCTCAACTTGGACTAATATCTCCATCCAAGAGCTTCAAGCCAGTTTTCTCCCGTATAGAAGCACGGCTGATCCTTCCAGCATCAGTCGGACACAGGCTGCACGTGAATACCACCGCGATGCGAAAGTGAGATGTTGACGTTTTAATCAGAGCATATCAAGCTGGTTTATCGGTACGTGGAGACTCCTTTTTATGGCTGGAAAGTGTATTTATTCTGTAACAGTATACAATTCTCTTTTCCGGCTGAATCCTGCGACCTTGATCAGTCTTGGCTGCAGATCCCATCCCTGCATGGTATCTGCTCTTTACGACACCGCGTGAGAAGATGGCAAGCCCTCTTCATGAGGCTCTACGTAGCCGGTGCAACGCTTATCATTATCTAACGCGTCGTTGATATTCCTGAAGCACAGGGCGCCTTTTCGGTCTCAAGTGTGCTTAGTGGATGTTTATTGATCATCTCTCGGGTATACTTTCTGAATCTCTACTATGTTCGCCGGAAAAACTTAGCCTCTTAGTCAAATCTATGTCCCTCAACCTCTTCCCATGGTCCGTAGCATCGACACCTTGATGGCATTTACCATCAAACGAACTCAAATTGGAGAAATTGGAATAAGTATGTACCTGGTACTACCAGAATTCTCCGGATGATCGTCAGCGTGCTACTTGTTCAATTACAGGTCGAGGTCGTCGATATTGAGACGAATACAGACGCTTCCCCACGTAACGTCTCTCTTCCATGATACGACGCGTCGGCACGCGAGTTTGGTCTAGTGCCTCCATTTCTCAAGTTCGGCAGGCTAAATACAAATGCCACCATATCACCATGCATATTCGCCCATCCAGGTCGTACGCCGGGCATGAAAGCACACATGTCAAAAGTCACCGGTTATATAGTCTCCGTCTTGCATCTTGACTAAACGCTCTTACTCTACCCGGATAGAAATTATCCTGGTTTTCACGATGACCGCATTCAAAAGGCTCCCAAAACTTCTGATGCCTTCCTGGGTCACGGGTCCCGTTTCAGTATATAAAGCGACAGAATTCAGTTCGTCCTTTCTCATCGCAATAAGCTGCGCAGCAATGTCTGACTCGTCAGTCGCGGTGCGTATTGCACTTTCCTCGGATACACATCGTGTCGCCAACTAAAAGTGCAAATTTTCAGGAATCTACAGGTTATAACGGAGCAACCGCACCATGCCGGTTGAACATTATCGTTATTGGAGCCGGAATTTCTGGTCTTTGTGCTGCTCTCAGTTTGGCCAAAGCCGGTCATACTATCACAGTATTAGAAGGTAGAGCTGATCTCCAAGAAATTGGTGCAGGAATTCAAGTTGGGCCTAGTGAGCATCTAATTCACTTCGGTGTGGTATTGACATATCCATTATCTAGATACCTCACGCCTCCTCATTCGGTGGGGTCTCAAGTCGTTCCTGGACAAAGCCGGAGTCACACCTGCACATATGTCCTTGCTGCGATGTATGTTTTCCAACCGAAAATTTTCGAGGCCATACCTACTGATAGCCCTCGCAGTTGACAATGGCGAGACACTTGCTCATTTTCCTTATCAAGCATTTGGCAGCCCGTGTTATGATATACATGTAAGTACAAGGTCTTCCCGCCTTGCCATAAATGTTCACATCGCTTACTTGCGATGAAACAAGCGCCGCGACGTTGTCAACATGCTTCACTATGCTACCGCCCCTCTCACAACCCTTCACTTTAATACTAAAGTAGCGTCTATCGACCCCGACACCACCTCTGTAACTCTGAATACGGGCGAAGTCATCCAAGCAGACATGATCATCGGTGCTGATGGAGTTAATAGCCTAACACGAAACGTTGTAGTGGGCTCGCCCACGCCTGCCGTGCGAAGCGGAGACGCTGCCTTCCGCGCTGTAGTCGATGTTGAGAAGATGATGCTCGACCCAGACCTTCGCCCTTTCGTTGACCCGCCACAACTCAATGTCTGGGTTGGACCCGACCGCCACCTGGTCATGTATTCTATTGTATGTTGTTGCTCAAAAACCTCTCGGAAGAGTGAGGCCATTGATAACGCTTATCAGGGCCTGAACGACTGCAATGTTGTTTTGTTGCACCCGGACGAGACGGAGGAAGTTGCTGTTCCATGGACCCGACAAGGGGATACCGAAAAGATGAAGAAGGAATTCGCTGGCTGGGATCCTCGGTAAATCCTCTCTTTTCTTCGTAATATTAAAGATGCTGAGCATAAGTCAAGGATCGGTAAAGTTATAGACCTCATACCGCCTGGTAATATCATAGGATCGCTCAAAGTTCTGAAGTCCCCGCTCAAGTCTTGGGTGCACAAGGACGGGCGTATTGCTCTTATTGGAGATGCCTGTCATCCAATGCTAGTATGTGATGTCTCCCGAGTATCGTGTCCATGGCTCATTCTTTTTCTCTCGACAGCCATACCGTGCCCAAGCAGCATCTATGGCCGTATGTATTTCTCGCCCTTTCCGCAAGTACTTCTCAGTTACCTTTTCCCAGATCGAAGACGCGGCGGTCCTCGGTGGTCTCTTTTCCCGCCTCACAAGCAAGGATCAAATACCCACTCTGTTGGAAGCGTATCAATCCCTACGTGCTCCTCGTGCAATGGCCACGGCTGATGGTTGTTGGGAGGACAAAGGTAGTTTACATCTCCCTGATGGACCTGAACAGCGTGCGAGGGATAAAGCGTTGAAGGTCACTTTGTCTGGAAAGCCCAGTAGCGTGGGTCAGGACAACGGCGCGCAGTATGAATATGATGTCGATGCGGTAGTGGATGACTGGTGGAAGGCACGGGGCTGATAGGGGTTAAACTTTAGATGATAGACATCCTGATGTGTTTTGAACCATGCACAGAACTGTTTTAAAGATACTGCAGCGAGAGTCGGTTCGAGTTTTATTGACAAACCTCCTTGTATGTACACGAATACTTCGACGGCTACTGGCTGTCGATACTATAATAAAAAGAACATGATGAAAGCCCTATACTACTTCGACAGAATATATTGCCCAAAAAGGTTCATCGAAGACCCATCTTCAGCAAGAGTACACATGCTTCCTATCCGTTCGCGAATCTCTTCCTCTTCCCGAAGAACCTTTTCCACGTACTCAGCAGCTCCCGACAGATGAGCAACACGACAACAAGCAGCATGAATAACTAGATAGGCGGGACTGGGCAATGGTAGAGCATTTGTATTGGGTGTGGTGAAAGTGACAACCCGACTTGGAAGACGTCCAAGTACACTGAATATAGTCGACACAACAGTGTATGTGTTCGGTTGGTTCTCCTACGTTGCGTCATGTGAAATTATTGCAACCAAGAAACGAGATTAAATACCACAGCTTCAAGCCATGGCAGAGCCAACTGATCGAAAAAATCATTAAGGGAAGGGGATGACGTGAGGATGTTCTTCAGTCGATGAATCCCGGTACCATTAAGCTCCTCCATGTGTATACCAAACATATACGTCACATCCCATACAGATGCCACCCATTCACGCTAAGGAAGTGGCTGTGAGTTGTATCGATGTGAATTCAAACATTGAAAACCTACTTTGACAGAAGGGACTTCAATACTTCCTAAATCCGAGCTGAGACCTTCCGGAAATATATGCGCATACCTGAGGGTGCCTACGTCCTATTGAGGATCTTGGACAGTTATGGTGGACCGATTTCGTTCGAAATACTGGGCATCGTACGGGTGTGTCTTGATCAGGCAATGAAAACCGTCACGAACAAGAGCCTATGGACTCTTGAGTACAGCGGGAAAGATGAAAGACCAATAACTCACCGCTGCCTTTGCAGTACTGTGATTCAAAGATGCTTGCTGGAGAATGTATTTACAAACCTCCTGTACATCATGGAGATCCGGACGAGAGGGATGCTCCGATGGAGCAGGTGTTCGTCCTTTTTGAGATTTGACTACAATACAGTTGAGAAAGTTGACGTGTAGGCACTGAAAACACAGACTAACATGCGCGAAGCAACTTGAAGCGCTGGATGTAGTATTTTCCCAAGGCGAGTAGAGTGTTGTCGGTACTACCACTGCTAATGAATTGTGCCATATGATCACGCCCGTCGTCAGACGCCTCTGTAAGAGTGAATCCCAGCACACGTGCGCAGACAACGACAGAGGGATGATTTGGATCAGGGAGAGGAATGAGATGGGCACGAGCCTCGAGACTAAGACAAAGGTTGAATGCAGCGTAAACCTGAGGTAAAATAGTCGCAGAGAAAGGATTCGGGGGCAGAGCTCGAGCGGTATAGTCACTTGCTTGTGGAAGACGCGACATGGTACTGGAGGTAGCGATTGAGTAACATTGAGGTTCGTTTCAACTTCCAAGCCCGGCTCGCTTGGTCGATCAATCTGCTGGGTTCCCACGGCCTGTTACTTGACTGCAGTGTAAATTATCTCACAGAACGACTGGAAACTCTTGGCAAACGGTGCCTCTGGTAAGTCATGAGGAACCCGCCGAAGGCAGACAAAGCCAGCACCGGCAGGGAAACAGAGGACCGCATAACATTTCAGAGTCTGAAATCTCAAAGAGATAAGATATGAAATGTAAGATATCCGACCCGACGAAACGACGAAGACAGCGCTAAAAGAGAGAGAATGTTATTGGGACTGTAACATTCACATGTTGGCCAATTCTACCTGCTGCGCTTGTCATAATAAACATCCCAATTTATCGGTGTCACAGAATTTAATTTCGACACTTAGTCTGGTCTGAGCGCTGAGCGCTGATCTGGAAGGACCACTGTTGAATACGTTGTAATGGTACCTAGGATTCTGAAACATCGCAAAAGTTAGATAAACGATGACTAGAATATGATTGTTTATATAGGTAATTTCTTGTATTCAGTTTGGGAGTTAAAATAAGGGTACCTGGCATTATGTATCATCTACCGAATTACTATCCAGTGAAGAACGATAACTTAAATTAGTCCCAATCATCCTCATCATCCTCATCCTCATCACTGTCTCCCATATTCTTGTTTCTGGCTAGTAGCGCCTCAGCTAAAGCAGACGTCAAATCACCTCCTGCAGCAGCCCCTGCCCCTGCCCCTGCTGCAGCGCCCACAGCCGCACCGGTAGCGACTTGCTCTCCCCGAGATGAACCGGACGGCGGCGGAGAACTGGTCTCTGTTTTTCGAAGAGAATGGATACCTTTCCCTTGGATCGAAGCGAGAAGATCTCCGCGTCCAGGTTGCGGAGGAGGTACCCCTGTGACCGCTCCGCCGCCAGCAACCGGAGGAGGTGGAGGTGGCGGAATACCTCCAGTTGGAGGGGGAGGGGGCGGTGGTGGTGGTGGTGGTGGAGCACCTCCTGTAGGTGGCGGCGGCGGGGGAGGAGGGGGGAGGAGGGGGAGGAGGGGGAGGAGGAGGAGGAGAAGAGAAAGGAGCGCCTTCTGTCGGTGGCAGCGGTGCTGAAGGAGGTGAGGGCCGGGCCGGAGGAGGAGGAGGAGCGGTAGGCACTGAGCTCGTTGGCCGGGCCGGAGGCGGAGGCGGCCCTGGAGTTGCTCGTACTGGTGGGCGAACTGGAGGTGGGGGTGGCGCACTGGCAACAGGGGGTGGCGCTCGCGCTGGTGGCTGTGGTGTACGCGAAGGGGGCTGTGGTGTATGTGACGGGGCAGCTGCCGGAGGTGGTTGAGGGCGTCGTAATGGTGGCGGTGGCGGCGGTGCACCGATACTGTCGTTCTGCCCATGAGCTTTCCGCGAAGGAGGTGGAGGTGGCTTTGGTTTCTTGGGCTCCTTTGCAGCTGCAGGTTGCTGTTGGGGATGTGAACGTACAAAGTCCTTAATAAAGTCCATCTCCTTGGCTATCATTTCCTTGTCGATACCCACATTCTCCAGTTGTCCAAGGAAAGCTGTCCATGATGGGTCAACTCCCTTTGAAGTAAAGCCAGACTCTGAGTCATAGCCCATATGCGCGACGTGGACAAAAGATCCAGACGTTGGACCTGAAATCATGGACTTGTCTATCTTGCCCCCTTTGCTTGCCTTCTTCTTCTTCTCTGTCTCGGGCTTGGGCGCTATGGAAGAACAGTCAACAGCTATTATATCGGTACCGCGCAATTCCACGTACTGCGCTTCTCGTCCTTCTTTTTAAGTACTTTCTTCCAGAAATCTTTGGCCTCCGATTCGTTGGAGAACACGAAACCGATCATAGAGTCCTGCAAGAATGAACACCGTAAGCATCATGTTAACCCAAGTAGTAAGAAGCACTTGCGTCGCCAGGAAATGAATGGAAGAACGCTCTGTCGGCAAAGTAATCCAGACCATCGTAGAATTCGTGTTCCCATATAACACCTCTTGTACCACTCATGTCCACAAGCCGAAATGCAAGCGCGCCAGTTGAAGTGCTCTTGGTGAATGCAAGAGCGCCTTGAAGACCAGAATACGACCATTCGTTCGGCTGCGGGTAAGCATAATAGACTCGTGCGAGCGTGGCATAGAAAATCTTGTTTGAGGGTGCTGGAATAGCTGATTTCACTTTATCCTTCTCTTCCTTGCTCAGCGTAGACTGAGATGGCATGATGGACGGCGGTGGTGGTAAGGGTGGAACCTCTGCGAAGAGGTGACGAAAGGAGAAAGGGTTTCGGTCTCGGACCTCGGTTTCGCTTCCCGGACGACATTGGCCTCAAAAGGAAGCAAGTACAAACAACGCATTGCTCGCTAAATTCTTTCGACGATTCTAATTTCTCCCTCCTTTGCATGTGACAATTATAGAACGCAGATTCACAAGAGAAATCACATTTAAAGATGGAATAAAGGGGTGTTTATGCTACTTTGACCCAACTCAAAGATTGCCCGAGAGACGTGACTTGTTTGTCGGTATTACTATCCTCAGTGTATTGCTCATCTCTTTGTGCCATGACTATACCCAATTCTTCTCCTCGGAAGAGTATCAGATTTGGGAATGGCCCATGTAGATGCTACAAGCACGTTAGTTATAAAGAATTGCCATAGAACTACATCGCTTACCCATCTATCCATGCCCTGCATACGCATACGCATGAAACATTTTCCCTCCACATACGGCTGGGTGAACCAGGAATGCGTCCAAGGAACAAACTTTTCCAGGTGCATACGAAGTAACTCGTATCCCTCGCCGCCTGTGTGAAGACCCATTACACGTATGAGCTGCTGTAGATGGTTGTGCACGACAGTATGATACATCCGCGTCCAGACCGCATCTATCGTCTCAGCTAAGATGGAATGGGTGGGGTGAACGAAAGAAAGGTCTGCTTCTGGGATGGAAGCGAGAAGGGTGGCAGGATGTATCTTTAATCCACCGAAATCCCGGACGACGAAGGCGACCAGTTTGTGAGGAGCTTCAGATGAAAAACGGGCGACGGCATTCTGGGGGTGACATTCGAATGCTACACCGTTGATGAGCAGGGGCGGCAGGAAAGCGCGAAGAAGGATATCAATATAAGTGGAAATCCAAGCGACGCGTGATTCCTTGGTAGTGAGGCCAAAAATGGCTTGTGGGGAGGAAGTGTCGACGAGGGCGGTACAGACAATGTCGATAGTTCGCGACTCGGCGGTATGGTCTTGTCGGATGAGGCACGCAAGATGTCGAGCAACGAGAGGGTCAGGATGTGTGCCAATGAGCGAGACAGGCTCTTCTGCGACTGTCAAGATAGTTCGGTCATATGTGAGTTTGGGGATTATCTGAGCAGAAAACCGCGGTCCGAGATATGCTGACGCTGGCGAAATGGTGCGAACAGCGCTCGTCAGTTTGATACCCAGTGGTAGCTTTAAATGAAATCCATTATTGAGACCTGGAACGATGATTGACCGTAGAGACTGCTGGGCTTCGACGGGATAGGAAATTGCTGGTGGGTGAATGACTGCTTCGGGAAAGTTGGCGGCTATATGAGCGATCTGAAGTTCGTGTACAGGAACAGGAATGTACCCATCTGGGTATGTATGCGCTGGAAAGTGAGAAATAAAAGGAATAACAAGGTCGTGATATGGCCCAGTTACTAAGACCGATGTGATGGGAACATGGATCAGCCTCAGACGCGGGTGAAGAAGGTTGTACGACGGGTCGAGGCGGAGGGGCGGGAGGGACGCCCGAGTCTTGTGCATTGGGTGCGTCGGGTGCCCGCCCGCTACCGACTGCTCCCACGCAATCGCCTGCGACGAGAGCGTCGGGAATGCTCTACCGTCTTTGGTGTCCCGCGCAAACCACTCCGATGCGCTCACCAACTCTAACAAGATAGAGGCGCTCGACTCCTCTGACAGCCCCGATAACGAAGAGAATTGGGTCCATACCCTGACGAGGTCGGCATCAGTATAAGAAGAATCAATATCGAGCGGGTCGAGCAGCTTGATGTCGATTCCAGATAAGATTGGTTTGGCTATCAATGGGATTTTGGTGAGGTCTGTCCCATTGAGCGACAGTGTGGCCGTCTTCCTGCCATCAACGTCGCTGTACGTCGCAGCAACGAGCGACTCGGTGACCAGTGCACTTGCCAGGCGTGGGAGGGTCATCTTATCGATGAACTAGGAGAATCGATAATATTCACAGTCGACATTATTATACCTGCCGGCAACTGTTCCCGTCCACATGAGTATTCCCATCTTGGCGTAGTGGTACGTTGTTCAAGTTGTTGGCGGTGCCGGCCAGGTCTGAGAACAGCACGTGACGCCACTCTCACCAAGAACCGGCCACCACCATCCCGCCTCTTTTTTCCCTGTCCTTTCTTCCTGTTTTCGCCCACGGATGTCATCAATAAATAAACTAACCTCCCTCTCTACACAAACTCTCTCGCTTATCCTTGAACGTCAACGTTTTCCCCACGCTGCCGCAACCCACGATGAGCGCATCCAAGGGAATATGCAAGCCCTGCGAGACGGAATACGGGGATTGGGTAGCAGTGCCGAAGTCGATGGGCTGAGGCAGCAGTACGAACGAATGAGGGGGATGGTTGGTGGCCAGACGTTAGTATCGTTGCCATTCTATATTCCGCGTGAACTCAGCATATTTCCCAGTCTCGAAGATGAAAGAGAAGATGAACGAGAACTGCCACCACCGCCAACACCACGCAAGTCGCAAGAGCAGGTCTACACACCATACACGGATGATCCGGACCCAGATTTAGAGGCTGGAATAATGCTGCAGGAGCAAAGACGGTTGATGGATGGTGTGTTCTCTCCATTCCAGTTGTTGAAACATTCTTGACCCCTTCAATTAGACCAAGACAACCATCTCGACGCTTTGTCACATTCAATAAACAGGCAAAGGGATGTCTCTTTGCAGATAAACTCGGAATTGAATACCCACACCGCCCTCCTTGACGGGCTTGATCAGGACCTTGATACGACACATTCGAGGCTCAATACGGCCAGGAGGAATTTAGAGAGGGTATCAAAGGGTGTGAAAGGAAATGGCAAGTTTCCATTCTAATTCATCCTCTCTTCTTGAACTGTCTTTGGCTTCCTAGGCTCAACGGTGACAATCGGGGTACTCATCCTTGTATTGTTGGTGTTAATTGTCATCTTCAAGACTTAGCATATTATCGCTATATTTATGGGGATTCACGGACGGTTTTATTGTATCATATTATACGCCCATGCTTATAATATTGTCGGGTTTGTGCTCGACCATACCTCCCAGTAAATCGGCAGTTATTAGGCCCTTTGTGCCTTTCCTGTACCGACATCAACATCAAAACACTCACGAAGCAGAGTACGTCAGACCCACCGCCTTTCTTATTTTCTGGCTAAAGTCTCGTTTAGGCAAGTATCTAGTACTTCAGCTTCAACACTCAAGTCCTGCTACCGTTATCAAATCAATGAACCTCTCTGTTTGTATGGGTCGTGATCTTACACAGTCTTACACTTTCAAAGAGGATATTCGTTACCAAAGGTATTCTGACAATGCTATTAGAGCGGTCTGTATGATTACCATGTTCAACCAACGGCGTCAAGGTGCACATTCCACGTTCTGAGAAAGATTATTGAAGCCTTGTTAAAAGCATATCACGAGGACATAAAGGTTAAATATATCCGCGACTCTGAGCAACAGCTATTCCACTCCTGCTCACGGAGCAGTGCCCTGGTTACCGCATCCAGTAGAGGGCCAGAAGCCCGCACTCTCTCCCGTCAAGCAAGCACCATTCCATAACGAACTACCGTCAGAACCCGACCATTGAGAGCAAGAGACCTCTTCGAATGATCCAGTCAACGCGCCATGGCCCGAAGGGAAGAACTTGGCTGATCCTCCAGTGTCTTCACAGATGTCAAAGCTACGAGAACAAACTGTAAGGCGGAGTTCAATGACTTTTAGCAAACACAAACTCACTGGAATGGCATGCCGAAGCTGTTGGTCAAGCTCGACTGTGTCTGTCCGCACCACTGTTCGTTTCCGGAGACGGGGCAAAGATCAGTGACCTAGATGCTCTTCGTGTTAAACGACGAAGAAGGCTGTTATCCTGCATTCTCACTTTGACGACGATCGTGGTGAAGGGTCCAGTGTACGAAGTGCTGTATGGGTCTGCCGAAGCTACGCCAGTCATCCTCAATCAGACCACCGAACATAGCGCCAACGAGAGGTAAAAACATACCGGTGATAGCAAAGCACCTACCGCACGCGTCGCCAGCACCCAAACCCGACGAGGATCCGAATGCGAGCTGGTTCATCGCAGCAGTGTAACCCGTCGCAGTCTTTCCACAGGCTGTTGGCAGAACCAATTAATGAAACGCGCGTTTCAACGAAGAGAACCATGACACGCACCAGGCGACCCGCAACCCGAGTAGTGCGTGAAAGACGCCTTCCCAGAGGTCTTCTGGACGTACCCGGCGAGGGTAGAGGTTGCAAGAGCGAGGAGAATAGCACCGAGTTTGAGCATTGTCGAATGGTAAGGTTGGCTCTTGTCGAGGTCGACTTTTATGCGCGCTGAAACCTCGCGCCGAGCAAGCGCCGTGCGATATATCACTTATCCCGAAGCTGATGCGTATACGCGTTGTCCTGATACACGCGCCCGGGTGCACTGTGGTCGTGACTACGATCTGGACCTTAATCTCAAATCTTAATCTCATCGTCGGGGGAAGCTTCTTCTTTTTGCTTATGATCACCGACGATGGCGCGATTTCCTAATTAAAAGATCGACGCTGCGGCTCTATACTGAACGGTTTTCGCAGCACCACTGCCTATTCAGACTCCCTTTCTTTCACATGCCATCGTGCTCACCACCAGCGGTTAGTTACTCCGCTTAACGGCACAATAGTGACACGGACAGAGCTAGAACGTGAATATCTCCTTCCGTATCGCCTTTAGAATATCATGAACGCCGTCTGTGAGATTCCGTCTCCAAGGACGTCAAGTTGTAGGGGGCCTAGGGATGTCAATTCGTATTCCTTGGAACCCCTGGAATGTTACAGTTACAAATTCGGGTTGCTTACGGGCCATATAATTGATTTCTGTAGGTACTACAGGAAACTATGGTGTGCTCTTCCACTGCTCAAAGACTTGCCAATTTTCCGCTCACCTTTCAATGAAATCTCAAGAAAGTCACCGTCGGTTGTCTCTACCTAGGATTTACAAAACAAAGAGTCGGAGAAAACCAAAGCATTGATTGGCGGAGTACCTGGATTTTGTAAGTTACAACTGCCGACTGGAATCATCGCATATGAACTGATCCATATCTCCGCGCGACTTTACATAGACAAGCACATCTCCATGGCCAATTGAACAGAAAGGCTATGTTGTCCCTTCTCAGTCCTAACATCCTCGGTGATTTTCTTCGCTTGAGTCCAACGACCAGAAGACCTGTAACGCCACCCCATAGTTATACCGCTTTATGCTTTCCCATGAAAGATGGTCTTTCTGCACCGTCGGCGACTTCGCTTAAACAGAGTTTCCTCTCACAATGCAGAACCAGATACGGCTCAAATTCTCACCTGTAGGAATGATACAGTACGATTCTAGTAACAAGACAGCGACGGCGGCGTGCGAAAGATTAGTAATAAGTAAACGTCTCCTCTGTCCTTCCCTGGGCCCCGTACAGAACCTCATGCGTAACGATCATGGCATAGTAAATTGACTATTGAGATCTGCTCTTCCAGCACGCAAAAAAATGCCACAGAGTAGAGGGACTCGATCCTCAGTAGGGATACCTACTGTCTTGATTCAAGAGTCTGCCTAGTGGGAGAGATACCCAGCGGTGCCGTTGTTCATACAAACCTAGCGATCGAAAACCATTTCAGGTTGAAGCGGAGACTCAAAACTCCCATGCCGTATACCGGTTCCGGGCTATGAACGAATTAGGATTCAATAATAACCACTTCGTTTCTTACAGTCCCCAGTCATGGCGTCCACTACCTCCGCCGTACGCTGTTCTCACAGTACCATCATCCGTACTCTCACCCTTGGCAGATGTCACTCAAGCGCATCCACCGCGAAATTGTGGACGTCCAAAAAGAGGACTTGGGCGACATTAAGCTCGCCCCGACGGACGACCTGCACTTGTGGAAAGGATCCTTACCCGGACCCGAGGGCAGCGTGTACGAAGGAGGATCTTTTGACGTTGATATTGTTCTTGCGCAGGATTATCCGTGTGTTGTTCTTTGCTTGGGTTCAATTGTTTTCTTATCGCCAGCTAGGTTCACGGCACCGAGAGTTGTTTTCAAGACGAGGTGCGTCGGATAGGCTGTCTTTACGCGCAATACTAATGTTAGGACAGGATATACCACATGAATGTGAGCGGCGCCACTCCTCGCTCTCTTCGACGACTACATGCTGTATGCAGATATCCGATCAAGGGAATATATGCATCGACATTCTCAAGAACACTTGGTCTCCCGCATTATCTCTCTTCAAAGTGATGCTATCTCTGTCGTCGCTTTTAACGGATCCTAACCCCAGTACGCGTCGTCATTCTGTCATATCGTGTCACCTACTAATAATTGTTCAATTACAGAGGATCCCCTCGGTATGCTACTGTTTCCAGCTTCTGTCTGACACTCATCTGTCTTCAGTTCCAGGAATTGCCTCGCAATATGTTCAGATCGAAAACTCCACGACGATACCGCGCGTCGTTGGACGCAGCTATATGCGCGACCCAGCCGCCTCCGCCCGCCGCAGTACCTGCTTTGAAAGGAAAGGGAAAGCAAAAGGCACCTGTCACGCCGGTGACAGGGAATGACCTGATTGTGATTCTGACGATGATTCTCCAGAGCGCCCTCGCAGGAAGCGAAAGGCCTCTGTGGAGGCAGATGTTCCTACAAGAAATAGGAGACGCACGCGAAGTAGTCATCAGGACGACATTATCGTCATTGAAGACGACTGAGTTACTGTTATTCGCTCTATCACTTGGCATGTTTCTTACCCGCAATATTTATCATTCCGGACGCATTTGCAGAAGGTTCTAGGTGTGCTTGCCTCTATAAACATGCTGACTAGTTCAGATACACCATACCAAGAGGTTACAAGCTTAATGCATTCTTGCGCACATTACAAATATTTTTAGCACACCAATTTCCTACTTGACTCATTTCCGGCCAGGGATCGATCATATTCGGGTGCGTTTGTTCGTGATTATTCTCAGTTATGACCAACTGACTGCTTCCTCTAAGCACTTTGTCGTTCATGACGGCTTGGCACTACAACTCCCGACCTTGGTTTTTGAATTTACGCATGCTAGTAACAGGTTCGAAACGAGTTTAGTGGACCCATTGACTGTGAAGCGAAAGACCTGTGTCTGAAATCTCTGTGCCGCGCTCTACCAAATCTTATGTCTCCCATTACTGAAATCAACATCCATCTGTCTTCAAAAAGCTACGACGGAATAAATGAACTTGTATACCGAGATCAACGCTTGTGCTTTCGCTTCAGTCGCCGCTGGCAAGACCATCTTCTTTTGAGAACGTTTTTACCGTTGTGTAAGATGATACGCGATGTGTCTTCGGCCCGTTTTTCGGAAAGTCCGGAGGACAAGAAACGCAGCTCCTCTCATCAACATCGAGAGGATGATCGAGCACAAAATATTGTACCACTTCCGCTAGAACGTCTCCCTACAAGGAGGGCTGCTCGCAGACGTCCGATACTCCCCTCTTATACACGTACCGTTTTTACCTCTAACCTGGAATTCAGTACGATGTCACTAATTCATCTCAGATGATGCCAGATTGGGAGTTAACAAACGAGGCTGTCGAACGGAAGTCTGACCACAGCTACCGCATTCATGTATCGCTCTGAACACGAAAACTAATCCGAGGACTGTCCTTTGGGAAGACTTCACCCATTTATTTCGTTAAGTCCGACGACCCGAGGGGCGACACCGTCGCATAGCTGGTGTGTTCTTTCGCGGTGCCATTCTACGAAACGAAAGAAAGCTTTTTACCTAAAACACCAGCTCAACATGGGTGTCTGGATCCGAGAGCGACTGAAATGCTGATACTTCCCGGCACCACCCTGGTTCCGTCGTTGCTTGGGCCTCGCTTTGCATTTATGAACAGTACAGATTCATTAAACTTCGTTAGTACACATCCGAACCACTCCTAACCATACAATCAGTTCAATTCAGCGTCCACGCCTCCTCCGCTCTGAAGAACAAATTCCCCCTTGACATCCCCGTTGGCACCTACTTCGACCCGCACTCTCCTACCTTCACCTAGGGTACTCACGCCGGCCATATTGACATCTACTCTCCCGACAAGCCCATCTGCCCATTCAAACCAGACGTCCAACCCGCCTCTGACGCGTGCCCCAGTCACGCGGCCTCTCGCCGCATACGCCTGCGGTAGCGCAGGCAGAATCTTGATGATCAACGTGTCGTTCAAAGAAGCAACATCAGGCGACTGGATAAGCATGTTCTTCGCAAACAGATCAGAGAAGGCAAAGGGAAGACTTGAAAAAAGACAAACCATTAGAGCACCTGGTAAACCGAGATTCGCGTCAATCTGGAAAATTGGGTCCGAGCTTGACGGGTCGTACAAGCTGAACAAGTTCGGGCCAAGTCTCTGTCTATTGTGTACTACCGAGAACGGTGTCAGCAAAACAGTGTTATGACAGGAATCGGCACCTCACAGTCAACTCCCACCATGCCTGCTCTCCATTCTTCAGCGCCGACCAGCACGCGGAGCGCCACGCCTTCTCCCAGCCCGCATCCGCATCCGGTCCGGTCCCATTCCCTCGTGCAATCAAGCTGACTTTCGCAGCGGCCAACGCCTGCTCCGCCGTGACATTTGTAACCGAGTCATTGAAAGCTCCGATCGCATATCCAGGATACAACCCAATCAGATGTGAAAGATGTCTATGGGTATCTGTCGGTGAATCTTTCTCGACCTTCCATTCTTGTAATTGTCCCCAACTTCCTACTTTGATACCTTTGTCCATCCTCGATCGTTTGTCCAGTACCTCCGCCAAAAAGTCCGGGTCGTGGTCACCCGAGAACGGGTACCCCTTCTCCACGGCATTGAATAACTGCCAGATCAGTTGCTGGGCGTGAGCGCAGCCTGTCGAAGTATTAACGACCAATCGACATATCGCATATAAATCACACACCAAGCGTTATAGGCTGTTGCTCTGGCGATTACACGGGGTACAAAAGCGTGCCATCTTTGAAATATTCGTCCTCAATCAGCTTATCTAGGTGGAAACCCAGCCACGCCCTGTAAAAGTTTAGCATTGAGAAGAACAAGAGACCGAAGGCAAACTACCCTTGAGCAATGGCCACCCCTGCGCCCGCCACCACGCTACATCCTGGGTATAATCAAAGTGGTCCCAACGGTGAACCATCTGACATCTGAACCTAAACGTTCCTTCACAAGAGAAATGCAGATACTCACCATCCACGCATTTGATTCTGCTCCGGGTATTAGAACAAATAAGAACAAGGACAGACCAGAAAGACTAACCAGGGTAGTCAGCCCATTCTGCGTCACCCGCTTTCATTCCCGTATGACCGAAGATCTACACGCTGATTTCAGAATCATTCACACGATAATAATTCACGCATACATTCATCTGCGCATGACAATCCATCAGCCTGGTTAAGCATACCGGAAAGTAATTCGACCTCATTATGTGTTACCATCCCGGGAAATATTATACAAGACCTGTGCCGTGATAGCTCCTCGGGGCGCCCAGTTTTTCTTTATTCGACGTATTAACAAGAGGTAACAGAGTGAAGAACACCTCACCTCAAAGTAATCAAACAAAGACGCAGTCACGTTCATTCCACTGGCTTCAGCTACCCAGTAGTTCATCTGAATATTGATGTTGGAATCTGTACACCTTGAAGATCAACATTTAGACTGCTCCAAAAAAGCGGCACGTACGATAATCCGCTCCCCAGGCGTTACTTAATCCATTTCCCCATTTCCCTTGTAAATTCGCGGGTAACAGTCCCCTCGCGCTACCAGCCAACATGTACCTCCCCAAATTGAATGCTAGCCATTCCAAGTAAGTATTTCCAACCCCAACCTGATATCCTGCCCTTAACACGTCCGTCGGGTTCTCCAGATCTACTGTTTGACCTATGTCCAGAGTAAAGGAGCTCATCAGCGTGGTATAATCATCAAGATGCTCCTTCCAGATATCCGCATATGCGGCAGAAGTCTTGCTGACGAAGGAAGTAATTTGTTATGCGGATCGGCACCCTTAAAAGAGAACGCGTTCGCCTGATTACCCGCATTCTGGTCGAACTCAGTATCTCCAATCCACGAGATCCAGGCTTCGTGGGCTCCCTTGACGACGACGGTCGCGTTTGTCCCGCTCGGAATACAAGTGGCAGCACCTGTGTCGGACTCGGCCCACGCGATAAACTCGTATGCATCCCTGGTTCCGCAACGACACCTCGAACAACGAGCGCGTTATTAGTGCCATCAAGACACGACACGTTTACCTGTGGCAACCCGCTCTCTAGGGAGGCGGTGAACGCGTACGACACGGCTGGAAGAGTCGAGTTGCTTGTTGTGGTAAGATGTTGAGTGCATGCTTTGCTTGGATGAGAGCAAAATGAAGAACGGAGGTATGAAATGCCGTCTTGCGTCCACGAAGTCCTAGCGACGCCCTGGTCCATATCCAGCCATCGGGAATAGTTTGATGTCACATTGTCGGTGGTATTGAGGGTGTGATCAGATGACCAGCTCCAGCGTAGGATCCTGAATACACCTTAACAAAGGTTATTTTCACGAAGAAGGGCGAAGATACCATACGCCCCAGCATCAACACCGAGAACATCGACATCTATAGGCGCTATTCAGCCGAATACAAGGGGATAAGCGGTGAAGACCCACTCCCAATCTCGCCATTTGGACTTGTCCAT